>ONZP01000154.1:0-132146 GCA_900312805.1 Fusarium torulosum
CATATATACCATGCCTGAATACCGCCACGCTCGGAGCGGTAGCCTCAATGTTGCCAGTCCCAACGGCAGCTCACAGGCGACCCCTCTGGCGAACGCTGCCCGCTTCGATGGACCCCGAAGCCCTCCGAGTATGTTCTGTGTTATGGTGGTTGTGGTTGCATGTTGCACACGACCCTTTCCCCGCCAAACCCAATCCCAAATCCCAAATCCTTGGGTGTTCGCAAATGCTGTACAAATCTACTGACACGCCTTGACCGTAGATACCGCCCACGTCCCTTGCAAGTTCTTCCGTCAAGGTGCTTGCCAGGCTGGAAATGCCTGTCCCTTCAGTCATGACCTGAGCAATGCCGCTGAGAACGTCTGCAAATACTTTGCCAAGGTGAGTGCGCCATATCATGATCGCCTGTTGCCCAACTGCGGGCACCACCCGCTGTGCACGTCGCAACGCCTTCAACGCATAAACAATGCTAACAATTATTTCTGAAACGCAGGGCAACTGTAAATTCGGCCCCAAATGTGCCAACATCCACATCCTTCCCGACGGTCGACGCATTAACTACGGAAAGAATGGCGTCACGATAGGCAACACTTCCGCCCTCGCAGGGCGCTCCAACCCCACCTCGGCAAGCAGCAATCAATCCTCCACCAGCGCCCTCACCACCTCGCTCTACCGCGCTGATGTCCCCTCATACGGCTCGGCATATCCCTACGATGAACAAGATCAACACACTCTGGGTCGCCAGCCGAGCCTCGAGAATGGTCTCCCCACCATCGATATGTCCTATACTGGTTCCAACTATGGTTCTCCCAGAGACGAAGAGTCCTTGCGCTTTGGCATGGGCCTTTCTCCTGTTAACAACAAAGGTCTCTCTGTCCTAGACGCTCCTCTTCCTGCATCCTTCGATTCCAATGGCATCTCAAACGCCGCCCGCTTCCCCGCTGGTCCGTGGCCCTCGTCTGTTCCCAACCAGTTCGGCATTGAATCCCCTACACCTTCGTTGAGCAACGCTAAGGACTCTCGCACTTCGGAGACTCTCAAACTTCTACACACATCTGCATTCGGTTCCGAGCATCTCTTGGCCCCTCTGGATAGAAGCCCACCTAACTCTCACCAAGCCAACGGAGAGGAGTACTTCGGTAGGCGAGCTATGCACTCGTCTCGCTTTACCAAGCCCCGTATGCTCAGTTCCAGCATGCCTAAGACGTCTGTTGATCGAGACTGGGAGCCTGGTTTTGCCTTTGGCGACGACGACGATAACCTTCCGGAAAACTATGTACCCGAGAACCTACAGGACCTCTTGACACCCGTTGAAAAGGCCCGACGGGGTTCCATGCGAGCCGACGGTGAAGATGGCCTGAGCAAGTACGGCAGCCCTATCGGAACAAGCCCTAGCCGTTGGGGTCCTATGTTTCAACGACAGAAGGAAGAGGAAGAAACCTCTCGATCGCTCCGCGGTGCCTCTGCCTTTGGTCATGTGGGAAGCCCTCTCCGAAACTCTATCCTATCACAAGAAATGGGAGGCACAAATGGCTTTGCCCGTCCGTCTTCCTTGCGATCTGCTAGTGATGGAATGTCAATGCTATCTCAACAATTTCAACGAAGCCGTATCGATGATACCGCAGGCAACTCAAGCCCGCTTCTCCACCCTTCAACCGCTCGAGCTGGCACTACCGCTAGCGCCATTAACCCCATCAGCCCCATTGGCAAGGAGCGTGAGCGTGGTGGCATTGAACGTCATGTGTCGAGCGGTAGCATCAGCTCGTCCATGAATGGCCGTTTCACCACCCCCATCAACGAAGACGACGAGATGTTCCACATGGAGGGTATGGAAGAAGATGGCGAGCCTTCCATCAAGTCTCCCAAGAGGACATCGGCTGGACTGTCTATGAACGTCTGGGGCAGCTATGCTTCTGTTGCCAGCAAGTCTAACAACGGAACCAAGGGAGTCCCTGTCAGCGGCCGATGAACGACCAAGGCGGTTCTCTGAATGAATGTTTTCCGTTATACAAAGTGAAGCGTTGGAGTTGGCAGCTGATAGACGAACGAGACGATGAAGTTGATGAGCCATGACCTGGAGTGGACAGCACCACGATCGCCACGAACATAACTACATTTCGCTCGACCAGGTTCGGACGACATACGAGCTGAATGGAATGAAGGAAAGAAAAATGAGGATGCATGACAATCTATGGCCAAGATTCAAGAAAAGGATATAGGATACACGGCCAGGAGTTTTTGACTTTTTCCCCCCACATCTATTGCTTGATAATCGCTATCATATTTGGGAGGCAGGATGGTTCAAATTGGCTTTTGCCAATATTGCCCACATACAGTTTTCGACGCTCGACGAGATGGTCAAGTGAAGTGTGTATCGAGGGTTACTCTCGGGCGATCTACATTTCAACCTCATTTGAATGTAACTACCCCAGATAAGAGTCAACCTCAGATCACACACTCGCTTGGACATTATCGTCTGCGTCTGGGCATGGTGTTTTGGGAAGGTATCGGATCTACAAAAACAATCGCAAATGGAGAGGCTAAGGCCCATTGCTAGATATAGCGCGGAGGGCAATCGTGTATGAAAAATATAGCTGCATGTATAGGGAGGACGCATAATGGACAAAGCGTGTTCGTCGGGCCTTTGATGGCACTGGATCTAGATTGACTGGTTCATGCAGTGATGTCAATTTCGCCTTCGTCTCAGAACTGAAGATGCACGTGAAACACGATGTAGAGAGATAGGGAGTTTCTATACACTAGTACAAGGTAAAGCCACAGTAGTAGACATTTAACCATTGACCGCTCATCATCCAAACAGCGCGGATCGAATGTGTCTCCATCTCCACCATCTACTTACACTCTTTCACGGTATGAACAGGGAAATAAAAGCCAATCATCACAGCTCGTGAAAAGGGAAAAGCAGAAGGATGGACAAAGATGCATTCATGCCGACCACTTGTCGCCGAGTCTTCATTCGTACGTCTCGTTCCTCCTATGGCTCCTCCTCCACAGCCCTTCTGTAAAACAATGAACCGTCTCATGGTGCGCCGAGATTAAAAAGAATTTGGTGCTTTATATTGTGTTTTCTTTTATCTCCTCCCACCAAACATCCTCCCCTCACTTTTCTTCCTCCCCCAGAGATTTTTTTCAATATCTTCGGCGTCTTGGGAGATATTAAATCCTTGCCGAGGAAGGATTCGCGATTGCGTGTCATGGAGGGTTTTGGGGGTAATTGTACAAAGAGAGGGGAGAAGAAGCCAAGACAGGGGAGGTGGTGGTTTAAAAGTTGGGAGATAAGAGCGTTTAGTTGGCGTCGGGCTGGTTCAGGATGTACTCAACAGCCTGGTTGACTGGGGAGGGTGTTAGTAAAGGCTTTTGGATGTGGGAGAAGTGGAATATACCGGAGTGAATGGAGTCGGCGTCCTTGTCGGGGATCTCAATGCTGAACTCCTCCTCAATGGCCATGACGACCTCAACGGTGTCGAGAGAGTCGAGGCCGAGGTCGTTGGCGAAGTGGGCGGAGGACTTGATCTGTTGTATGTTAGGTGAGTATTCGAGAGACAGTATTTCCGAGACGTACGTTGGAGACATCGTTGACCTGAAAATGACGTTAGCTTCTTCATCTTCTCAATACATAATTGAGTCGGCAATTGGAGGGGGAAATAGCTTCCTTCCAAGCTCTTCCGCCCCCCCAAAGCTCCCCTCTGACGTAGCTCACCTTGTCAAAGCCCTGCAGCAAGCTGATAATTCGGCCCTCAACCTCGTCCTTGTTGAGCGCACCACCGGCGCTGTAGAACCGCACGGCCTGGAAGCTCTGGATCTTAGGGACGGCAACGGCAGCGGCGCGGGGCGCCACGGCGAAGGAGCGCATGGCAGGTCGGGCGGCGACGCGGACGGATCGGAGGACGGCAGATCGGAACATTGTGAAAATCGTTATATATTTTTTTATCTGTGGTGTGGTTATCGTAGAAGGAGCACTGAGGGGCAATTGAGACGGTACGGCGGGAGTTGATGATGAGGTTGAAGCGTGATGATAAATTTCTCGTTGCTACCCGGGTTGACTGGCTGTTCCGATGGAGCAAAAGCTAAGTAAGCTAGGCTAGGCTTGGTTTGGTATGGGTCACGTGATGTGGTGTTTCCGGGGATGGGCTCCGGTGTACGTCAGCGTGAGGCCGAGGACGTCGGATATAAGAAGTGGACTGCATCATGACATTGAGATTGATGTGAAATTGAGATAGTAGTGGAGGTGAGTTTTGACTGTTTGGATTGACATGCTGGGAATAGTCTTTGGTGTTTAATTGTTGAAATGCTGGTTATAGTCTAGTCAGCATAATCCAACATGCCCTTATTGGTCTGTTGAATTCTGGGGAAATAGTATAACTTGCAACTTAAACTGTTTAACACTTACCATAGAAGAGTCAATTATCTTGCCAAAGCGGTTCCTACCTTTGCATATCAGTTGTTTAAGCATTTCTATTTACTTGACAAATACGAGATAAGCTTAAAGCTGAAGACCAGGGTCAACACTCACAGCATCATCTCTCACCCTACCCTGAACCAAGCAAGTCAGTCTATCGGCCTGTCGGTCAGAGCATCCTGCATTTCCCCCAATAGGCTGACCACCTTGACCCGATCCTACTATGCGTAAGCCTGGTCATCCCAGATATATCCCCATGCTCAGCTTATATCTCCAAGTCATATTGATGATCTTCCCCTCCCGCCTTTCGCCAAGGCCATCAAACGTCCCTCGCCGCTACCCAATCATCACCCCCTGCATAAGGTTATCTATCGCTTCACCTACCCCATCAAGTTAACCCACGGACTATCCTCTCAAGACAATTAGGCCTGGGAACTTTTTCCTTGCGGACAACTGGCTGAGATAGGAAGGAGATGTAAGAGCACAGGTGCTGGGCCTGGGAAATGATAGCTCCTAGGCTCTAAGCTGTGTAGACTGTCTTGCTTGTTTGTTAATTTGTATCTGGGTCGCACGAGATGCATGCGGCGTGACCCGGACATGGGCATTCTTATGCTTAAATAAAGATGGGCTCTGTCCCCCAGATTTCTTGATTGCTCTCTGTCTCTCATCCCCTTTGAAACTGCATCCTTTGGTCCATCATGAAGCTCGGTCTCCTCACATACGCGCTCTCCGCTTCGGCGTGTCTCATCCCCTCCGACTCGCTGCCCGCCTCGGAGCGCCACTCGGCCCTGTCCGCGCGCCAGACCCGTCCGGAGCCCGACTTCCCCATCGGCACCGGTGACCGCTTCAAGAAGGGTACCATCGTCCCCAAGGGCTTGTCCACCTCCGACCGCAACCTCAAGTCCATCCTCACCCCCGCCGAGGTTTCCTCTGCTCTTGAGGCTCTTGCCAAGACGTTCAAGGAGGTCAACCTCATTCACACTCCCTACAAGACGTACGAGGGCGTGAAAACCCTTGGTGCCAGCGTGGGAAAGAACCCCAAGTTCTTCATCATCAGCGGCGCGCACGCTCGTGAGCGTGGAGGTCCTGACCATGTCGTCTACTGGCTCTCTGATCTCCTGCACGCTCGCAAGGCGAACAAGGGCCTGAAGTATGGAAAGACTACTTTCACTGCCGCTCAGGTCCGCAAGGCTCTCGACGCAGGCATTGTCGTCCTCCCCATCATCAACCCAGATGGTGTCAAGCACGACCAGGCCACCAACTCATGCTGGCGCAAGAACCGTAACCCCAAGAGCTCAAAGGGCAACCCCGATGCCATTGGCATTGACATCAACCGAAACTACGATTTCTTGTGGAACTACAAGAAGTCGTTCAGCAGTGCCATTGATCTTAGCTCTGTTGCCTCTGAGGACCCTACCAGCGAGGTCTTCCACGGCACTGCGCCCAACTCTGAGCCCGAGACCAAGAACGTCGTTTGGACTATGGACAAGTTCAAGAACCTGAGCTGGTTCGTCGATCTCCACTCATTCGGTGGCGATGTCCTGTACGCATGGGGTGATGATGATGCGCAGACCAAGGACACGAAGGAGAGCTTCGCCAACAAGAAGTTCGACGGACGTCGCGGTGTCCTCGGCGAGGCTGAGACACCCAAGACCAAGTACAAGGAGTACATCTCCGCGAAGGACCTGTCCGTCCAGAAGAAGACGGGTGAGCGCATGAAGAAGTCCATGGAGAAGGCCGGCACCACCAAGTACGTCGTGCAGGAGGCAGTTGGTCTGTACCCCACGTCCGGAGCCAGCACCGACTATGCTCTCGGCCGATTCTACGGCAAGGCATGCGGTAAGAGCAAGCTGCAGAGCTACACCATTGAGTTTGGTGAGGAGAGCGGTTCGGCGGCGTGCCCGTTCTACCCCAGCGAGAAGCAGTATCATATGTGGATGAAGCAGGTTGCCTCTGGTTTGATGGAGGTTGCTCTTCAGGCGGCTGATACTAAGACGGAGACTAAGAAGTGCCCCTACACCAATTAGACGGTTGTAGCGTTTACAGTCGAATAATGTAATTACGAAGTTGAGGTTCAGTGCTGGATTTCTGCATAAGTGAAAACACAACACCAAAGAACTCACCTTGCTCACCTATTAATATCATAATCCGTGCTCATCCTATTGCTGTGTATCACACATTCCCATTTCTTGAACACCACAAACCAACCAAATTGAGTGACAAAGGGGCATTTTCGGGCATCTAGATTATATACACCACATCTCCCTTCAACTATCTGAAAGCCTCATGCTGCTCTCTCTCATTTAGCAAAATCCCTTGCCGCCTTCCACCAAAAAAAACTGTTCCTACAATAGCGACCGTCTCAAACGACCCGAGGCAACAAACAAAAACTGAGAACTATGCAAATCAATCGACGTATCCCTTCCTTTTCGTCATGGCTTCGATCTAGCGGGTTTATCGGTATGGCGAGTCGGCACGGATGCTGGCTGCGAGCTCGGGCTCCCACTTATCTCCGTTGGAAAGGAGTTTCTCTGTTTGTGACGTTAGTTAGGATCTTGGCGAGTTATATCTGAACAGGCTGTCCAGAGTAGTCGCATATGGGATACGTACCCTTGTTGTATAGAAGTTCCTCTCGGGTCTCGGTAGCGTACTCGGCGTTGGGCGACTCAACGATAGCGTCGACGGGGCATGACTCCTGGCAGAAGCCGCAGTAAATGCACTTGGTCATGTCGATATCGTACTTGGTTGTTCGGCGGGAACCGTCAGCTCGCTCCTCGGCCTCGATGGTGATGGCCTGGGCGGGGCAGATCTGTATATCCAGGTCAGCAAATGAACCTGACAATGCCTTATGTAGATGCTCGTACAGCCTCGCAGAGCTTGCAGGCAATGCATCGCTCTTCGCCAGAGGGGTATCGTCGAAGGGCGTGCTCGCCACGGAATCGAGGAGAGATAGGACCCTGATTAAATCAGTTATTCGTTCAGTATAGAGATGCATCTTTCGTTGACCACATACCTTCTCGAAAGGGTAGTAAATAGTGTAACTGTGTCCCTCGTCAGCCACTTCTAATTCTCCACCTCAAATATCCGGATTCCTAAACGTACGGTGGTCGGAAGAACTGCTCGAGCAGGACATACATGCCCCTCGCCATCTCCGTCATGAGGAAATACTTGCCCATGCGGTCCAGCGTGCTCTCCTTATCCCACGTCCACTGCACACGCTGGCTCTGTCGGAAGTTGGCGGGGGGAGGTCCATGGGGCGTCGCGTAGCCACGGTGCTGCTGCTGAATGAGGCCAACGATGCTGGCTCTGCTGCCGACCAGAGAGCTCGAGGCGAGCTGGCGTCGCGCAATCATGGCGTGGGCCATTGTGTCTTATTCGGGGATCTGGCTCGAGGAGGGCGTTCGAGG
This sequence comes from Fusarium torulosum, assembly GCA_900312805.1. Lineage (NCBI taxonomy): Eukaryota > Fungi > Ascomycota > Sordariomycetes > Hypocreales > Nectriaceae > Fusarium > Fusarium torulosum. Next base: position 7,826 of record ONZP01000154.1, read on the forward strand.
TGGAGAGGACAAGGCCGAGGGGGAGGTCAATTGACGTCCGGGGGTCAATTGGGTCGAACTGGTAGGGCGGGAGGCGAGGATTTGACGTGATGGATGTGTTCGGCTAGGAAAGTTGCTCAGCGGGATTACAACGCTGGGCCGTTGATTGGCCGAGAACATACCCGTGACCTGGCACGTGATCTACGTCAGTATGCTTCGGTCATCACTCAGAAGATGAGAAACAATTATACTGGCATGTCACGGCCCATAATGAATATCGTTATCATTTATTACATAGGTCGTCTAATTGGTATGTTTGTCATTTCGCTCCCGTATCCTGTTCGTTACGTCGTCTCAGTCCTTGCGGCTGCACTGCTCTACTAGTTCAACATACAAACTACCAAGGTAGTCTTGATTAATAGCAAAAACTCCCAAATCATGCATATAACTCAAAGATCTGCTTTTATGATCGTGAGCTTTAGAAACTCTTCTCCCATGCCTGCCACCACAGGCCCATATTTGCAGATACCAGTAAATCCAGCATTTTCAGACCATCAGGATAAATAATGAGCTTACCCAGCTTGGCTCTCTTTCCTCGATTGCCACCGCCGGCTTTCTCTTTGCCCAGGTTTATATCAAACGGCGACACCATGCCGTCGTTATCGTAGATTTCGCTTCGCTCGTCTCGACGTAGAAGTTTGTTGAAATGTCCCTGAAGCTGACTCTTGACTTCCTCACGACCTTCGGCAGACTTGAAGAGTTCTGCGGTCGGGAGATTGAAGCGAAGTTCGCTCATGCACATACCACCACCGCTGCCTGGAGCTTGTCCGTTACCAATATCGGCGAGAGGATTGCTTGGTAGTCTGTCATCATGCAGAATATGATAGCATCGCAGACTCCGGCCGGCGGCTCCAGTACGAAACTCACATCTGCCATTCCAGGGACTTGTAAAGATATATCCCCGCGGTCTCAAGCCTGGGCCTGGCTGCATTGAGATTGCTGGCTCGACAGGCGAAGATCCCTCTGTAGAGTCCAGCGACCCAACGCTACCCTGTCGCCCATGTCCCTTTCCAGCACCATCTTGCAATTTTTCACGCCAGTTGAACGCCCAGCTTTTTGCATAGCCCATCGCAACCTGTCTCTGCAGTACGACACCACCATTCTTGGGCTGACTCATGTCTGCGCCGGGCCCAGCATCGAAACTACGTCGCGCAGGCATACCGCGGAACTTTCCGTATCCTAAAGTCTCAATCTGGACGTTGATGGGGGGATTTCCGGTGTTTGGTGGTTGCGCAACAGGCGGCACAGAAGAGAATAATGGATTCGCATCGTCCTGGTCGGGTGGTGGTGCTTCAGTTTGAAACGACGAAATATGTCCTACGTTCCACTGATTTCCTGTACTGGGATCACGACGTATCAGAGCTAGTGTAAATGGATGCTTTCCATCATAGTTCTTTTGCGGTGACGGAGAACGACTGTGGGCGGCTCGGTTTTCTCGTCCTGGTCGGTTCGCAAACATTCGGTCGAAATCGGAGGCGCCTGGGTGCGAACTAGGGATTGGTGGAAGAGGATGGTCTTCTGATCTGAGCGCATTTCTCGCTCCTGGCTGAGGCCCAACCGGCTTTCGAGATAGTGAAGGTTCAGGAGTCTGGATTCTAGGCACGTTTGCTGGCCGAGGAGGCAGAACAGGGCTGGGTTCTTCAGTTTCATGGTCGTAGCGGGATGATGTTTGCCGAGGGTCAAAGGTTGAATTGACCGATAGGCCGCGTCTGCGGGTACGGTCTTGGTTTGCATCGCTGTAGCCCGGGACAGGGAGATATTCGGATGTTGGAGGTGTTAGTGGTCTTGCGCCACCAGGAACAGGCTTTCTCTTGATGTTCCGTATCGAGGAACTCTCGTCGCTCGAGGATCGGTGGTCTTCATCTCGAGGCTGCGCTCCTGCTGGTTCTAACGAGGGGGCTTCGAAGTGGACGTAGTAAAGGCAGCTGGCGACATCCTCGGCGCTGACGATTTTTAGCTGCGGTTTGAAAGGTGAGAGGATGACATCTGGTTTGAGGCGGTGTTAGTGTCAGACCCGGTGGGGGGTTTGGTTTTGGGGGGTGTTTGTCTTACCTCGAGTGCCAGGAACTCTGGAGATGTAGAGAGTCAGGGGATCTTGTCTCTCTTGCGCAGGGTTGATGGGGTATTGAGGCGGATTGCCTGCAAGATTATTGAGGGCAGTTAAAGAACGAGCCTCCATTTCTTGGAGTTTGTGAAGTTGAAAGTCGCCAGTCGGATCGTGTGGGGGCGTGAGATGAGGAGAATAGCCCAAACGGGAGGTTGGAGTAGTAGTAGTAAACAAATCGACAACCAAAGATATCTCGGACCTCGCTTGTTCCGAGAACACGAAAAACAAACAAGGGTCTGATAGAGTAGGAAGGCTATAAAAATATGAGAGTGAAAACCAGGGTAAAACGCTGGGGTATTAATTAGGTCGGAGTCGAGTTATGTACAGTAGATCAGGTACGTGACGTTGGGCTAGCTGAGAAGCGAGGGGAAAGCGGACGACTAATAAGGAAGAAAACTTGAAGTGGTATCAGCGACGTGGCAGAAGAGAGCGAGTGAAAAAGAAAAGTAGACAAATCTTGGCATATGAAAATAGAGAGAAGAAAAGAAAGGATCAGCCTTGCATTTTTGAACTCCCTTATTCGACTAAGGTAGAAAAACACAGCAAAAAGCTGAGGGCGAAAACCCAACGTCAGCTCAGCACCAAGTGGCTGTGCTAGAGAACCGTGCCGTGCCTTGATAGAAGATACTAAGGGAAATAACGGCTGTTTATTTCACTTGGCAAGGTCCATTTGGATGTTCTAGATCGCCTATTCTATGCTTTGAGCTGAATCATCACCGTATTCTGTTACAGGTTTATTACTTGAGACTTGTTTTGTTTGTGATGCTGTGGTTATTGTCTCTTTGGTGATACTACAGATATTACAGTGAGTGAGTGGTGTAGGCCGGGGGTCGGAGGTGGACGAAATGGCGGGCTCGGGCTGTGGAGACGCGTCTGGAGTACGCACTCATGCACGTCCATGCCCATGCCCGCGCACTGCCGACGTCACTTGGCGGGATCAGGGGTTAACTCTACCGGGCCGGGGCCTGTAGGGGATCCGCGGGACATATCATGGGCCCGCCCTGTTGGCACTGTGTCATAATGCTAAAAGCAGGAGTAACTCACAGTGTCTTCATGACTCACACTGTCCAGGGTCATCGTCGTCTCGTCTCTCGTAATCTTCATCCATCTTTGATGCCAAAAAGCAAGCCACCTCCAAATTCTGTTCTATTCTCAGAAACACTTTATCTACCCGACCTTGATTCTTGTCACATGCTCAGCAAGGGTGGTTCTCGATTCTAGAAACTAGTCTTGTGCAATAAGCTCGTCACTGCACTTCCGCTTACATGGACCATCCTAGATCAAAGCCTCTCCACTAATCACCAATAAGTTGCTTCACAAGGCTTGGCTGAATAGTTGCAGTGACGTATTCCTGCGACGCATTAAATGCTAAGAGAGTGGTTAGATAAGTTTCTTTTTTACTTTTCATCTCTTTGTGACGCTCGGATGGTCGTTGACTCGTTGAGTTGTCAATGCTGAAGCACAGATCAGTCTCTACCTGTTGTAGGTTATCACTGCGGCGTGATATGAAGATGATACATCATCAATGTGGCTTTGCTACTTGCTGTCACTTTGAAAGAACCCACATGTCAATGCCAGTGTGCTATTGATTTAGTATGATTGGTGGCTAGTTCATTACAGTTGTACTCTTAAGCCTTTACCAGCTTGGTTCGAGTCAGGTCTGTGTCGAGTCCTCAATGACACGCGCGGAATCTCATGCGACAGCACTACCACGGCTGAACCCCAGATTGTCCAACAACCTTTCCCACATCCCCATCTTTCTCACCCTCAATAACGCTCCTGATAAGCTCACCTCCAGTAGCTGGATCCCCAGCTCCAGCCTTCTTCAGCAGTTCAGGGTTTCCTCCCAACCCCGTAGCTAGGAATCCCGGACTGACAGTCCATACTTGAACTCCATCTCCCTTAAGCAGATGGTGCCACGACAACATCACCATGTTGAGCGCTGTCTTGGCAGATCGATAAGCCACAGCTGTCGGCAGCCCCGGCTTTGGCCAACCCTGCGGGATGGACCCTGAGACTTTTGTGAGGAACGATTCGTGTGCACCCTGCAGTGTGGAGAGGCCTGAGGTTAGGAAGATCATGCGTGGTGATGAGGAGGCGAGCAGGAGGGGGATGAACGTTGCGGTGAAGACTTGAGTGCTTGAGACGTTGACGGAGTATGCTTTGTCGAAAACCTCGCGAGCCATGGAAGGATCACCACCATCGTTGTGATTGAACGACTCAAAGTTGGCGCCTACAGTAACGGTCAACTCAAATCAACTCCAACTCGTGTCACAACGTACCAGCGTTGTTGACAAGTACGTCGACCCTGCCAAACTTGGACTTCACAGTTTCAAAGAGTCTGTTGATAGCCCCATCATCAGTAATGTCAACCTGCACAACATCGACGCTGCTCTTGGCGTCAGGAAACTCCTCAGCGAGCTGGGCGACTGCTTTATCACCGTTGGCAGGGTTGCGGCTGCCAAGAAGAACATGGTAGGCCTTCGAAGAGCGAAAGAGGGCCTTGACGGTCTCGAAGCCGATACCCGTGTTTGCGCCGGTGATGAGAATAATTTCTTTGTTTTCAGCCATGATGGACAAGTTGATGAGTTGGGAGATGATGGCATTGGCATTGAGAGCAGAGAGGGGTTGCCATTTATATGCATGGCGTCTTTTTGTGTTACTGATTCGTTGTTGCAGGTTTGGCCCGGCGTTGTTACCCTCGTGCGATGGCAACTTCGCGAACAAGCGAGCTCGCAACAGTCTTAGACACTTAGTGTTACGGACGGACTTAGGACATAACCATGGGAAGCTTTCTGCAATGGGAAGGCAAATCTCTGATTAGTTCTTCATGGTCTTCAATAAATTAGAGGGAGGCACAGCTAAGGCAAGCTCCTGGAACCACCAACAGAATCTTCAACGAGGGGGCTTATCGCAACCTTTCCTCCTTATTGTCGAAGAAGATCGGAACGGTTTGGTCCGGCCTCTCGGACATCTGTGGAGCTCGCGGCCCGAGATGTCGCACTAGGTTCCGGACCCGGACTTCAGGCTTGTGCGGGTCGTCGGACACGGAGTAACTCATCATAGAGTAAGTAGATCGCTGGTTGGAGCTTGCCAGTCTGTATACAACATTATGCAACTTATCCAGACCGAAAACTATCCACATTTGCTTTCCTCTTCGGTTCAGGCTAGACCACCGACGGAAGGTCTCCGCGATGGGCGTCGATATCTCGTCGGATCAACATTCCGGTTCCTGTATCGGAGCAGAATCCCGATGTCATCATCTTGGATGTGAAGTGTAAATAGTTGTAAGTGAATACGATAACTACCCCGCATTGGGTGAATTACCCCGCGGTGTCGTACTGTCTGCTTATACTCCATATTCTACCAAACATAAGCTCAACATCTTCATGACTGAGCTTCAACACATCTATACTGCCAATATGTCCCTTAAGAAAGTCCTCCTTGTCGGCGCCAACGGCAGTCTAGGCTCTGTCCTCCTCGAAGGTCTTGTCGCCTCCAAATCCTTCGACGTATCTGTCGCCAGGCGCGAATCCTCAAAGTCCACCCCTGCACACGCCGATTCCGTCTCCATCATCACCATCCCCGACGACTTCTCCCTTGACGGCCTGATCCCCGTCCTCAAAGGCCAAGACGTGGTCATTGCTTCGTTTCCCTTAGGAGGTGTCGTCGATCAGCACCTGTGCCTTGCTGAAGCTTCTGCAAAAGCCGGCGTGGTACGCTTCATACCGGCCGATTTTGGCAGTTGTGATGCGCAAAGCGAGCAGGCTAAGAAGCTGTTGCAGCTATATCGTGATAAGGATCTTGTGAGGAATAAGGCTATCGAGCTTGCGGATGAGTATCCTGGCTTCACATGGACGTCGCTCGTGTGTGGGCATTTCTTTGACTATGGTATCCGCGACGGTCTTCTACACACCGATCTTGAAACGAACACGGCAGTAATTCTCGACAAGGGCGACGTGCCAGCCTCAGCATCCACCCTCCGCCGCGTCGCCGAAGCGCTAGTCGCCGTGCTCAAGCGCCCCGACACGACAAAGAACCGACTCCTCTACGTACAAAGCTTCTGCAAGACACAGCTTGAGGTGGTGTCCGCGCTGGAGAAGGCCACGGGTGCAGAGTGGAAGAAGGAGTTTGTAGACTCCAAGGCATTCCTGGAGAGGGAGGTGAACAAGCTGTCTGTCGAGTACAGTAAGCATGCGATGGAGGAGATCGTGTTTGTGCTGGGGGCGCTCGATGCAGAGTGGCCTAAGAGGGGGGATGCGTTTGCGATGAAGGAACTGGAGCTCGAGGATGAGGATCTTGATGAGGTTATTCAGAGGGTTGTGGATGAATGGAGGAGGGAAAAGGAAGAGAAGAAGTGATGGATACGATAAGAATAAACATAGAGAATAAAGGGAGTCTCAATGGCTATATGTTGGCCGTAAAGACCAGATATCTACAACATTGGACATTAACGACTAGGACGCAGACTATTTTTAGAATCCTTCCTCTTTACAACGCGCATTAATTTAGACCCTAATCCATCAGGAAACCCTCATTGGACTAGTCGCCTACATCTGTAGTATTGCCTACTTAGACTATCGTAAGATATGAATGATATCTCACGATGAGACTCCTCACGGGACAATCCCACGCCCAGAAACAACCCGCGCTCCCGCTGCCGATATCTAAAAATACCTTTACCACCCTCGATCGGGACTCAACACCAATTCCGTCATGTTTTAGATTAGATCCCTCGTATTCCTCTCCCTCACATAAATGCCAACGCTCGATCCGGCGGGCCAAGAGTGATCTCCCGGCGCCATCTTTCAGCCACAGTTCAATTCACATGTGTCGCTCTTCATTACTCCCCTTCCTATTCATCGCTTCGTTGATTCTCTACGGAAAGAGGGCAATCGGATCGTCGGAAGGATTGTGATATGGTTTCTTGACCTCGTATTGAGGTCTTGGCTAACGATGTTTGGATGTAAGGAGTGAGGTTGATAGAAGAGCTGGGAGTATATGGACATCAGTTCTCCCTCCTATGAACAGGACGTTCTATCTTTAAATGCAACATCGCAACTGGCAATAGACATCTTATCGTACTTATACTTAACAAAGCTTTAGACCTCTACATTGAATAATATGTGGTTTTCATACATCCTCACGGCTCTCCTCGCAGTGTAAGTCTCCCATCCTCCCTCAAATCTCCAACTAACACCCTCAGAACCCCCTCTGCCGCAAAGAAACCATCACAAACCACAAAACCCTGCCCAACCATCACATCCACTGCATCAGTCTGCTCGACCTGCATAACCCTAGCTTGCATCTCCTTGTCCACAATCACCCCTCAGAAGAACTGCCCCTCAAGCGTCCCCACCACAAAGACATCCTTTCCTTGCTCCAAGTCCGAGTGTCCCGGTGGCTGCTCGACATCTTACGTCTACCCTTCGTCCTACGGGACGAGCAAGCCTGTTTGCCCGACTGTTACTAAGACAGCGACTATTTGCTCGGATTGCATTAGGCCCATGTGTGTGTCTTTGTCGACGGTTAGTTCAGTCTGTGGATGTCCTAAGACCCCGGCCACGGTTACCACTGGGTTTCCTTGTGGAAAGGAGTGTCCGGAGGGGTGTGGGACGGAGTTTGTTACTCCTACTGTGACGCCGAATTGTAAGAAGGGCAAGGATGAGAGTGAGGATGAGGATGACGATTAGGGAGGTTAGGTTCGGTGAGGTTGAATGAAGTGTAGGCGTGGTTGGCATGGATCTAAAGGGAGTGGCTGTGAACTTCGGTTTCAAGAGAAGAACATGACACACAAGAGACTGTAAAGGATGAGGTTGTTAATTGTCTTTATTTCTTTTACTACGATGCGAATGGTTGAGTTATTGGGGAGGACAACACACTACTTTCAGTGTATTCTCTCAGACCACGTTCACTACAATCAAGATTGACCGAATTCTGCTAAATTGACAATGGCTTCTTAGGAGTGAGTAAAAGGCTACACCAACCTGGACAGGCTGGTAAAACCTCCACGCATTCCTGTCAATGGCTTTAGTGGCCGAGACATATGGCCCGTCGACTGCCAGCCACCACGCCAAGTTGATCTGCCGCCGCTTGGAACGGAAGCTAGTAACCCTTATGTGTAAGTGGTTCTAGATCGACTAGAATCGGAAAATTTACAGCCATTCTTTGAATTGACGCTGTCGCTGGGATTGTGAGTAATTGACAAAGCGGAGGCTGGGATGATGAGGAGATATATAAAACTTCTACTATTCGGCCAAACTCATTGTTCAGAACAGACTCAACTCAGATCACTTTCGAGACAAGAACTATTATTTTAACGAATATCTCAAATTACAAAAAGTCGTCGCCATGTTCATATTCATCCTCCTAAACCTTGTCCTCCTCACAACCGCCCTTCCAGCTCCTCACTTCCAATACATCGGCTGCATCTCCCGCCAGTCCTCTCCAACATTTACACCCACATCCCTCACAGCTCCCATAACCATTTCGCAGTGCATCCAGGCCTGCTCCGGAAAAGCCACCCTCGTCGCCATAGGCAACGGTATCTGCTTCTGCGACCAAGGAAGCGCCTCTGCATCTTTCGAACTCGTCGATCAACAGCGCTGCAATATACCTTGTGTCCCAGGTGACGGAAAATGTGGGGGAGAGGGCGTGTTGAGCTTGTATCAGATCTCTGGCTGTAAGGGGGATTGTACGGGGGGTAGGAATGGTACTGTCCCGCCTGTTGTGCCGCCTTCGCCTTGTATGCTGTGTGGTGCGTCGACGCCTGTTCCTACGCCTGCGACGAAAGTTCAGCCAGCTGTTTGTCCGCCTGGGGGATGTCAGACGGTTGTGATGGTTCCAACATATACACCTGTTGCGAACAACTCGACCGCCAAGCCTTGTCCTTCTGGAGGTTGTTCCGCCGACGACCAGTCTGGCAGCCAGGCCGGATCGGCCAAAGCACCGTCCGGCCAAGGTTCTAACGCAGCGCCTGGCCTTGCGAGTGAGAGTCCGAGGTTATATACATCGGGTATACTATCAGCTATTGTAGCCGTTATCGTTGGGTTGAGCTTGGTATGAGCCGATACGAACACGATGGGAATGGGAATTGGGATGGGGAATAGGATATATGTATTTTCATGTTGATTGGAGTTAGGATGTATATGACTTATGAGTTTATGAGTTAGATTGTAATTTAATTGCTTAGGGTAAAATAAATTCAACTGTGATTACTCCAGATAATGTCCCTCACGAGCCAACCAAGCAGTGGTTTATGGGTGTCGTCCTCACTGCTTCGGCGCTTCAGTCAGCGGGACATATCGAACACCAAACAACTTCTTCTTCGTGATCTCCCCGTTGCCATCCTTCTCAATACGCCATACGTGCTGGTTATACCCCATCTTGTCGTCATCAACGGGTATGAACATGCTACACCTGTCAGCTTTCGTTCTCAGAATACAGTGCATAACTCACCATCCAGGGGCCTTCAACTGCTCAAGTAATTCCGGGTGAATCTCCACGGCCGAAGCACCAACGTGAATAACATCCCACCCCGTCCCCTCACTCTGCTCGCCCTCCCTCGGCTCCTCAACCCACCCTTTCCTTCCGTCGCCCAATCTGAACCTCACTTTCCCACTCTCAAGAAATCTTCTCCCGTGCTCACTTTTCGCCATGTTACCCTCACCCAGCTCTTTCAACTGTCTGATATGTTCAAGACCTACAACAAGACCCTTCTCGCCCACTAGTTCGGCCATCACATGCGTGAGATAGCCAGACCCAGAACCAATGTCAAGAATGCGTGGAGAGGGCGAGGTCGATGAGGGGAGGAGATAGCTGAGGACGTGCTCGATGGCTGAAGCGTGCATGTGTGGTGCCGATATCGTCGCTGAGTGGCCGATGGGCTGGGGAGAGTCCTCATATGGCATCGCTGGAGCGTAGTGCGCTCGGTCAACCTGGGCGGTTAGTATTTGGTTGATAGTAGAGATAAGAGTGTACCTTGAGGAATGCTTCCTTCACTCGAGCATCAGTAATGAGTCCATTCTTCCACATATTCTCAATCAGCGCCGAGTTACTATCTCCACTACACGTCCACGCCATTTTGATACCAAAGAGCCGTCTTTGCTGTGTAAGTTGAGAAGTCTGTCTGAAGAAGTTCGGAAGTGGAGATAGGAAGTACAACAGTTTCTTGGTTGAAGCCACGATGACGGTAAGACAATGGTGTAAGATGATGAAAGCGAGACTGCAATGTCTGTTTGAAGTCCAAATAGGTTGCGGTGATGGGAAGGAGTGAGCTGTAGGTCACGAGAGTCGTTGCAATGTTATCATCATGAGCTGCCGAAGCTTGTGCGGGGCCGTTCCGTAATCCGGGGATCGGCGACGGGTAACCCCACAAGCGAATCACGGCTGGCACTCACTAACAGCCTGACAGGGGCTTTAGATCAGCAGGGGATGTTTAGATATCCAGCATGGACGTGGCTTTACAATTCGGGCTAATCTTGCCTTAAAATTACAATGCTCAGACCTGTGCCAGATACATCATATCACGTACGAACACAAACAGCAGAGAACACAATCAAGATCGTATGTTTTGTAGACGTATATAGAGACGTATGAAACTGCGTGCGACGCGCCAAACAATAAGCTTGTAGTAGGAACCCAGATATCCTTCCTATCCTCCCACCCAGAAAAACGCCAAAAGAAAAAGAACGAACGCCTGCGTCTTACGACTGATGCGCTTGCACGATGGTATTGTTTTGTTGTACAGTTGTAAAAACCCGCTAATGCTTTCTAGACCACTCGTTCGTTGGACTCGCCCTCGGCAATGATCGGGACGCCCAGGCCACGGTCAGGGCTCTGTAGAACGAGCTGCTCGTGGCGACGTGCTCGTAGAAACTCGGCGACACTCTTGATAAGAAGGAACCAACCGACGACCATAAGCACGTATCCTAGCCACTCACCCCCGCTGATGCTGCCTAGATCGTCGTCTGTGACATCGCCCTGCTTGAAATTGTGCGAGTTCGGGTCGGGAGGTGCGGCGTAGCCATCTGGGCCGCTCATGGCTGGGGGGTCGTCCTCGGCCACGCCTTTCATGTAGAAGCCGTATTGGATCAGGGTGATGCCAAGACCAGCGCGGGAACCGTTCTTGGCGGCGTGGGTGGAGTGGAGGAGATATGTGAGAAGGAAACCGACGAGCTGGAATGATGTTGAGATCATGCCGTTCCAGACGAATGAGAAGAATGAGCCGACAGGCATGCCGTCGATGTAGACCTCATCAGGTCCGCCCATACCAGGAGCGAGAATAGTCGTCTCCCAGTATGGAGGAGCAGCGTCGGCTGCGGCTTGTTCGTAGGACTGAGGGCAAAGTTAGTAACACAGATGCAATAAGCCGAGTCGTAGGTGACATACCGGTGGTAGCTCGTCCTTCTCGGGGTCACTGTTTTCTCGCTCGGGGCGCGCTGACAGATTGGCAAAAACACCATCGGAACCAGAACCTCCTCCTACGACTCTTGTCGATCTTGATCCAGAGGGCGCTGGTGCCGGAGCAGCCGGTTGAACTGGAGCATGTGTCGTAACATTCTCCATAGATGGTGTCGAGTTCTGTCGCATCAAGCGCCTTCTATCATCGACTTCATCTTCGCTTTCGTCATCATCGTCAAAGGCATCGGCGAGGGTAGAGTCGACCTGGCGTGTTGGTTGAGGAGAAGAGGATCGGGAATGAAACGAAGGAGGTGGCGAGTGGGGGGCCGGATGAGAGAGGCGATTGTTGTTGTTATTGCGAGCGTTGAAGTCTTCCTCGTCTTGGGCATTAATCTGAGACTTTTTGTCAGTATTCCATAAATGTTATGTCAATAAACTCGCGACTTACTCGTTCGTATCGTCCTGACATGATGGCTATCGTCTGGCGGTGTCGGGCTGCCTCCCGGATCCGCTAACCAAGAGAACACACGCGATGTAGAGAGAGAACCGTTGAGGGGGTGGAGAGAAGAAGGGAAAAAAGAAGAATCAATCTATTGGAGATGTAGTCGTGAGCGAGTGCGAAAAAAAAGAGAGGTTATCAAGGAATGACGGCGAAAGAGGTTTGGAGTTTGAATTGGTTGTGTTTTCGTTGCCTTGAATAGAGTCTGCGATTACGAGGCGAGGAGAAACCTAGAGCCTGCAACTGGGTTAGGTTGGGAGACGCCTCAATATGCGGCGGGCGGCTCGGCCTGTATTCGGGTTAAGAGGGTACCGTCACAGTGTGGATAAGCCCAGGGGCGGGTCTAGAAGGGTCTTCAGGGGGCGTATCGCCGTATTCGTTAATTGCGATATCGTCGCGATGCACTGTGTCGCTACTTGTATTTTCGGTCATAGCCCCTTGTTAATCTAAGACCAGGGGCACAGCAAAAGACAAAGGGACGTGATCTCTGGGGAATGGTTCTTTCCGCAATCGAAAATCATGGAAATGAATGACAAACCATTCTCGTCGCTGGTCATAAAATGGATGACTCTCTGAGGTGGGCTGTGTCAGGTAGCGTTGGCTCCACCTCCACATTGAATCACATCTCGGGCTTGTCCCTTTCAAGACTCAAGGATGCATGAGGCAATCACTTTAAAGGGTCTCGTGGCAGCCTGAGGCAATTCACACATGACCCAATCATATGCTTTTCAATTACAGTCTGAGCAAGCAATGACACTGTATCTACACACTGTCATACGGAATTTCTCTAATGGTTGACGTTGAGATATTCAGTAGTAGAGAAGTGCCATTCTAGCAACGACATCACCCTCAATTCACAATGTCGCGCTCACTATCTGTAAGCTACTATTACTCGTGCCGCATTGGGGAAACCAATTAACTAACCATTGTTTCTCCTTCAGCAAAAGATCTACTCCGACGTCTTTGCGCGCTGGCCAAAGCAGGCCCTCCGTCCCGATCACCAACTCCAAGATGTGTTGAGCAAGACTGTAACCGAGCGATTCCAAAATTACAAGCCCTCCATGGAGCGCGAGGAGCTTCAAAAGGCGAGGGCGCTACAATTTCTTCTCCAGGACCGATACAACGATCGAGTATGTGCTTTGATACAACAAGATAAAGACGGGAGCTAATGTTTGGACAGTTTAAGCTCAAGGGACGATTGCTCGAGCCAAAGAGTCAGCCTACATACTTTGCGGATTTAGTAAGGGAGATCGATGAGGCGCCGAACAGATCGTGGTTGGAGAGGTTGGGTAAGAGGTTATCTGGTATGATTCGGTTTCAGTAATTAAGATGACGACAACGACTTAATGCCAAAGGAGGATACCAAAGGACATGCAACAGGCATCTGATGTGTATATGTATTGTACTTGTACATTGTATCAAAAGCGATTCCACTATCTTCTCCTAATGTCCAAATGCAACGCCCTGTAGAACACTTTTAAATTCCCAGACTCGTCTAAATATACTTCTCTTCGGGATCTATCTTGTTGAACCACACCTGGATCTGTTCATACGCAGTAAACACCAATCCTCCCGACACAACCAACCTCGCCAATCTAGGCAGCGCACCACTCCAGAACGTCAACACACCCTCATGCTTGAAGATAGTCGTCGCGCACTTGAAGCTATTTCCATAAGTCTTGTGCGCTTCGATACTCTGCATGCGCGTCTTGATCGTGTCGAGTGGCTGCGTCACAAACACGGTGATCAGACCGGCCAGACCACCAATGGCAAAGGTTCCCACGGCGCCGAGCTTCTCGCCGGGTGCTGTGTACGACTCGGCCATCTGCTTAAAAAAGTTGTAGGCTGTGAAGCGTGTTGCGCTGTTGGCGGCTTGTCGGGCGGTCGTGGGGGCGAAGCCCTGGAAGAAACCTCGGATGCCTCGCTCGCGGGCGATAATGGGGACGGCGTGGAGGAAGCCGCGCAACCGAGGCTTGGCGGACTTGCGGTCGTCGATTCTGAGGAGTGTGAGACGTGGGCTTTTGGGGGTTAATGGAGTAGACTTACAGAGTGGTCTTGATGCTCTCGGTAGGAGTCACGGCAAGCAATGACTCTGTGACTCCCGCACCGAAACCCGCAAGCACAGTTCGGGGTCCAGACAGCTTGCCCTCCTCGTCAACAAGTAGCGCCTTGTACTGATCGAATGCCACAAATCCTGCCCTTTGTTAGCCAATGCTGTACTTGTGTGGTATATACTCGGTTGCGTACGGATTCCAGCCTTGGCTGCGTTGCCAATAATGAGAGTGGTGCATCCTGCATACCACTGCTTGCCGAACGGCGGCCACGGGAGCTTCTGGCCCTCTGCTAACCGTCTGTTCAACTGCGATCGAGTCTTTGCAACTGTGCTCAATCAGTCCTGTCCCAGCTATGCATTTTTCTTTTCTCTTATTTTCGATAAGGATACAACGCGGTGGGGGAACGACGTACATTCGGCAGGATAAGTAATAGCTATAGTTCAGAGCTTAAGATTAGCTACAAGCTTGCAAAAAGTCATGTCGCGTGTGAGTGTACATACCAATCTCAATGGCGCCAGCTGTTGAGCCAGCAATGACGGATCGCAGAGGGCTGGGCTGTTTCTTCTTTTCGCCTTGTTGCACTGTCGACGCCATGATTAGGATCGAATGCTGGAATCTGCCCCAGCTGACGATTTGCAAATGGTTGTTGGTGAGTGGGAATGAGACGGAACTTTTTTTTTTTCTAAACGTGGGGGATGGGATGGAAATGCATTTCGTCACTTTCCAGAACGGAGCTGTTGGATTCACACGTGCGCCGATGTCGCTATAAGTTTTAGATGTAGGGTGGTTGGGCTGCTGTCACGGTTAAAGACGGAGTGCATATGGATACACCATAGTAAATGGCTAGTGAGATATATTTACAGACTTAATTGTACCGATTAACTATGTCATTTACCTCCTTTAAAAAAGCCATGCTTATGTTGGTTTGATGTTAATCGTTTTTTTCCTTCTTGAACAAGATGTAGGTATACTATCAGTGTTTCGGTCTGCTGCGGCTGAGGTGACTCTGAGATAACCTCGGCGCATGGGCTTACAAGAGTATATAACCTCCAACGTGAACATTAAGATGGTGCGGATTTCTTTTCAAGATACTATGGACATTTTGGTCATCGATAAGGTCATTGTTCAGGCCTCGAGTGGAAACGTTCTTGTTGAAACCTGTATATTCTTGTATCCAAGTAAATGCTATGTAGTAAATGTCCAATCCAAATGCTAATGCAACTCCGCTCAACGCTTCATGTCTTCATATCCTAACATATAAAACTCTTTTCTTCCCAATCTATTTCTTTTCTCGCCCCCATTTCTGCTCCAGCCCAGTCTTCCACTCACCAAAACTGGCTACCTTGCCATTCACAAGCAAAATCTCCCCTCTGTGCAACACCCTTCCCAGCGTTGGCACAGTAAACCACTTATGATCGCTCCGGCAGATCAAATCATCCCTGTGATCGCTCGTCTTGTTTCCTTCGCCCTTGATAACAGCCATGCACTTGGCATCATACGTCTCCATGCAGTATTCACAGATGTAGTACTCATCGGATGGAGGGATGAGGTCAAGGCATTGCGCGCAGTTTTGACGCATCGTTTGGATCTCGGGAAGCTTGGGTTCCATGCGTTGGAGGACGGGTGAGTCATCGGGTGTGGAAGTGAGGATCTTGGGGTCGACTTTGCGCATGGATTGGCTGAGTGCTAGAGCATTTTCGATGTCATCGGCGGCGATGAAGAGGCCGAGGAGATTATCCAGCGCATACCCGTCATTCTGCACGTCGTCATCGGATAAGATGTCGAGACTATCGTTGATGAGCTGGCGAAGATCACGATCCGTAGAGGAACTTCGGCCGAGCAATCTGTTGAAAAGGATCATGTAGATAGCTGCAGTGTTGACATCCGATCCAACCATCTCAATCGGCATATCAAGGTTCTGGTGTCGACTCTGCTTCTGCTTGATCCTCTCTAGATCCTCAAGCCAAGTATCTGCCTCAGGCGTCTTCAATCCGGCATGGAGAACTCGCTCTTTATACAAAGACGCCAGTTTCTGGAATGCCAGCGCATATGCCTGTCGTGTGGGAACATTGCCACGAGGTCGATAACCAAGCTGTGTGATACCCTCGTAGAGATCTAGCGCGGCATCGATGTCACGGCTGTATGTGTATGTTGCGCCGAGAGACAAGCGGAGATACAGGGCTTTGAGAGGATCGCGCGTTGCAGTAGCCACATCAATGGTGAAGAGTAAACGATCATAGACGAACTCTGTTTCACCCACTTTGCTGGCCGCTTTGGGGATCCAGTCGATAACGAGCGGCTTGTTATGGAACTCAAGAAGAAAGTCCACGAGACGAGTGCGGTTCTGCTCGACGTCGGTGACTTGTTCTGAGAGTTGTTTGAGGAACTGAATCACAGCTTCGTGGCGGTTCTCTGTGGCCACGAGTTCAAGGTATCCAAGCTCTGGCTCAAAGTATTCCTTGCACTCTCTTCGATCGAGACCAGCGTCTTTAGCACTCTTCATGGATTTGAGGAAATACTCAAGGGCTTGGTCGATCTTGTTGAGTTCCTCGTAACAGCAGGCAATGACAATATGGTCTTTGTACAGACGCCACTTGCAGCTCTTCAATGCCTGCTCATCGAGTTTTCCGCTAGCGATGCTTTCCTGCTCGATGGTTTCGCATTTGAGCGCCTGCTCTAATGCTTCTTTGAAGCGACCATCCCTGGAAAGACAATATGCGATACGACCTCGAGTCTCGACGCTGTTATTGTCGAGAGCAAGGGCCTTGTCATAATGGCTCAATGCCTTGTTGTTCATATTGTTGGTAAGATAGGTACTTCCGCATCGACGGTGCCAGTGTGCGCTTTCTGGAATCTTCGCCCACTCTGCAGCTTTGACGATTCGCTTGTCGACGGGGATCTCGGTCCAGTGGGTGTTGCAGTCGGACCAAGAGTAACCTTCTTGCATGAATGCAATAGACTGAACGATCTTGAAGCAGAAGAGCGTCGGGACGTATTTCTTGAAGTCTTCGGAGAGCCATGCCCTAGCGTAGAGTTCTCCGATGGGCTTGAAGATACCTGGTGATTCTTTGACGCCCTTGCTAGCCCATTCTCGTGCCTCCGGAGTCAGGGATGACAGGACATCGGGGTCGCCCATCCACCGTTTGAGACCCTTCATGTTGGCGTCTGTGAGGACATCAAGACCCTCATCGTTCTTCTCATACATGAGTGTCCAGTCGAGAATGATGTTATCGTCAGTGAGCATCTTATACACATACTGCCCAAGCTCTTTCTTCTCTGGTCCAGGTACCGTCGCTGGATCAAGGACAGCCAAGTGTTCTTGCCAGTACCAAGCTGCGTACTGCTTGATCGACTCGCGGCCACTGGGACCGAGACGATGTTTCTCGAAAGCGGCTTTGTGGGTGAAGATGGAGAGACAAGTCTTGAGAATGTGAATTCGCGAGATGAGAGGGTCAAATCCGATTCCAGCTCCAAGCTTGGCAGAGTTCTCGGTGCTGAAGAAACCCTTGATGGAAGAATGGAAGAAGGTAATCCATGTGTTTGTCTTGCTCGACCGAAAGTCCATGTCACTCATGGGATCAAACAGATCAGAGTTGGCCGCAGGACTTACGCCGCGACCAGGACTTCCGCGTACAGGGCTCAGCGCCTGAGTTGGACTGGCGCGACGCAGAGGGGAAAGGTTGCGAGCAAGATCAGGTGTCCCTGTTTGTCGACCAAAGATAGTTGGACTTTTGGGACTCCCACTTCTTCCGGATCCTGGACGACTTGCAGAACTTGATCGTCTTCCTGAACCGAGATCCCCATTCTTAATACGCTGTTGCTTCTCGTGCTCTCGAATGAGATCATCAGTGGTCAATCCGTCTTCACGCTCAAGTTCGAAAAAGCATGCGTATTGACCACGCAGCGTCTCTTCAAGATGGAAAGGCGGATCGCCGAATTTCATGATGAGCACTGCCTCTAATTGCTCCAAAGACAAGACTTCTTCTGCACATGATGCCCACTGTAGCATCTCGTTCAGGTCCTTCGTCTGATCTTCGTACAGTGTCTCGGAAAGATTCTTGAGCGTCTGAGCAATAATGCCGTTGATCTCTTTCGGGTAAGACTTTAGACTTGTGAGGATGCTCTGTGGGTGTCGCTTGCGGCTGATATCCTCGAGCATAAATTTGGCGAGAATGAAGAGGCCGTCGGCTTGCTTAATCATAGCATCGATGATCTTTTGTCGGAAGTCGGGAGGTGTACGAGTGAGGTTGCGGAGATGCCAGACGCTGTCTTCGATGTACATTTTTACATCATCCGCGTTCCGATCAGGCGTGACGTGTAGAGTCGTAATCACTTGACTGCCGCGATTATCTGGATCAAGCGAATACGTAACCACTTCAGTCAAATATGTCCTTCCGATAAGCGCCACCTGCAGCTTGATATGCTTCGGTCTTCGCACAGACTCATCATCTGAACCAAGTTGCTCGAGAAGCTCTTCAACCTCAGCAGAGTCTGCCTCGTCAACGCCATCGAGGAAGATGTAGACTGTCTTTGGTTGAGTATCCTCCTGGAACGGCTGGACGAAGAGCTTGCGGTAGGCACTGGGGATGGTGCGGATCTCATCAATGCTGCGAAGGTTTTTGAGAAGTTGTTTTGCGTAGAAGGGGTCACTCTCGCTTAGTTGGTAGGCGACATCCCGGAGGGCTTGTAGAACTGATCGTGTTTCGGGGTTGTTGTCACGGAAGTAGAAGTAGGCGAGACGGGGAATCCTTTCTGCGCCCCAGGAGACAAGTCGAGTTGTTAGATATGACTTGCCGGTCCCTATAACATTGTTAGTAGATACTTGGAGGCTAATAAATGATGCGACTGACCTGATGCGCCCGTAATCCAGAGGAAATTGGTCTTCATATCGAGCCACGCTTTGAAACCCTCATCTGTGAGGATCCAATCTCCGGTAGACTCGGCCCTTGACTTATTAAACATGTTAAAGAAGTCTTCTGGGAACGGCGAAGGATCCAGAATCTCCTTAAGCTTATCCTGATGCGCTGCGATAGTTCGCTCACGGCCCTCGGACCGTATTTGCATCATGGTCTGGTTCATCTCATCTAGCTTGCTTTGCATGTTCTCAGTTGTAACATTGAGCTTACTAACACCGCCATACGTATCAGCAAGAACCTGTCGCTCTTCGCCAATGTTGAGCGCCTTCAGTTTGTCCAGCGATTCCTGCACGGGCGTGCCCTTGCCGAAGACACTCCTGAAGTACGCCTTGAAGCGACCACGGCGAATCTCCTTGGCAGCCAAGATAAAGACTTCGAAGAGAGTCGCTAGAATAGTAACTACTTTGTTTCGTAGGGCACTGCCCATTTTATACTGTATGTAAACATCCAGTCGTGATGTAAAGTCCTAGAAGTTGGTTAGTAAATCCTCAAGCGGGGTTACTGGATATCACTCACTTTGAGAAGCTCAAACAACTCAACGATTGCATCGTACGCTGAAGAAACATCACGAGCAGCATTTATGAGATATGCTACAGCGCCAAATATACCTTCAGCCGGCGCAAACGAATCCGCGGCTGCGCCGCTCACAATCTCGCCGATAACTTCAACGGGAGTGAGGCACTCAGAAAGGGCGCTAAAGATGGACTGCCTCTTCTCGCGAAACTTGTTAAACTGTTCATTCTGCTTGTCAATCTGGCCAACAAGGCCTTTGACGCTGCTTATGGGCGGGTTGAGAAAGTCGACGAGTTTGTTCTTGGATGAATCTGAGTAGAGCTTGCTGGCGTCGTCAAGGATCTGGGCGAACTGAGCTTCAGCCCCGTCTTTGTCTTTGCGGACCGCCATGAAGCCTCGACGGTCCTGCAGACTGATTATATCAATATTCAATAGTGAATGATTGCAGTTATTGAGGAAATGTTGAGAGTTAAATAAAAACGGTTGGTGTTTCAGAAATCAGGCTGAGATGGACGCTGCTGTAGCCTTCACGCTATGACTCCCAACGTTAGCGGGGTGTCCAGGCCAGATGATCAAGTGAGGCGTCAAAAGAAAAGCAAAAAGAGGACCCAAGACCCAGAGAAAACCCTTGTAGGGATACTCGGGGGAAAAAAGAGAGACGGTCGTACTCGGTAGGGAGAATAAGTTGGAGACTGCTGCTTACTCTGCATATTATACCATGCCTCTGTTGGTAAGGCTGAGGCGGTGTCAGGACGATCTTTGCTGTGTTGCAGTAAATTCTGGGGCTACTTTTACGGAACTCGGCTGGATAGATGGGATTCACATGTACGGAGTTCTGTGCAACGGTGCCTTCGTATATATAAATTAACGGTAATAAATCCAGCCTCAGAGACGTCGTTAGTGCTCGTCATCTCACGGGAGGCGTTCAGTCTGAGACAATGTAGGTACCGTATAGGGTTTCACGCATCCTGTTAATCTCCACTGTCCACACACACTTTGTGGCTCATTCTGGAACGTGACCAACGGTCGTGACTATTTCTGTTGTCTGCCTGTGTAATAGATATTGTAGATTAATTAGGCAGCTGTGAATTGTACGTAATAATTTGTCCGTATTCCAAGTTTCGGTGTTAGGTCATGCTTTCTATTAGTACACTTATAACCATGACTCTTCCAAGCTTGGATATTCCCCCAAAGTGGATTTATTGTTCCAACTGACGGCTCGGGCCGTAGCGACCAGCCACAAGTTGAACCCAGCAATATCCGATGCGTCTCACGGTCCTGTTACCTCCAACCGACAAGACACTGCAGCCTCGTAGCCAAAGATTACTAGCTTCATATGCATAACTCTCTATATTAATGTGATCCTCTTCTTTCCGCTCTCCGATCAATCGTGCAGCCGACCTGATTGTGAAAAGACAGAAGCATTAGCCTGTTTCCTATTGCAAGGTCAGACATTACCAATCAAGTACCATAGCAAAATACATAGCGAATGGTCTTTTCTGCCTCTATCTTAGAGTCATATGCGCGTAGAGATAAAGTGCCGGGCTCATTCCTATCTTAAGAAAAATACAGTAACATTAAGCTACGTGAGGAATGGCAGGATTCACGGCCGCGGAGCACAAAGTTAACATGCACATCTTGCGTTTTTATGCAATAAGGAGTAGGGTAATATCAGTGCCTGTTGATTTAGTGTTACCGAGTATAATAAAGTTAAAAAAGAATTATATAAAATAACCAGTAGCGTCTCTAAGAGCTTGCGTGTCACGCTTGATTTAGGGGCCATACTACTGTGAGGCTATAAGTGCCTAGTTTCAAATTATTCGGTGCTAGTAACAATTTCTATGGATCTCTTACACGGAATGAAAACAAACAGTTCTGTTTTAGCTTCATGTATTCTCTACAGCTACTGAAGAGCGGCGAGAGAGTGGTTCTGTTGGCCTGTATAAGTGGCAGATTCAAGTCAAATACGAGACGGAAGTTTATTCACGTCAAGTCATTACAATAGCGCAGCTCATGTCAAGGCACGAGAACTCTCTCAGTATGTACGTAATTCTTCTGATTGCGATATCCAGTCTCTGATAGACGTCCATGTCCCATCTGTGAACCTATTTCCAAGTATGTATTGGCAACCTCACTTTTCCGTGTTCAATATCAAATGCTAGCCAAAACAGAGTTAACAAGACTCTCAGGGGTTTCTTTCTTAAGCTCAAGCAACCCAGAGTCCGATTCTTCCCATGACGGCGAAACAAGGCACCGGGCTTTCCCTTCTTCATACAACTGAGCCACAGCCAGGTAAAGAGGCCAACCACCTGTACCCTCCTTAAGCTTCTTTCGCCCCTCATCTATCAATTCCTCGGTCGTGGATTCCTTAACTTCCCACTGAATTTCTGTGGCCTTCTGAAAAGCGTCGAGAAGATCGTTCTGGCATGTCTTGATAGACAAGACTTTGACGTGGTGGTTTGCTGTTTCTTCGGGATGCTGGAGGACTCCAACTACCGACTGCCCAATACCTTGTAGAGTAGTACCGGTGAAGTATTCCTTGCCCCCGTCGTAAATAATAGCTGAGCGGTTCTTGACATCGAAGCCCATGAGGGCAAAGCGCTTCATCGCCCAGTCAATAGGATTACCGCTTGCGATGCCAGTCCAAGTGAAAGTTGGATCGGCATTAGCATGTTCCTTGGCGCGGTCAACACCAACAGTGCGTTGAGCGCGAACAGGCTCGAATTCGGGGTAGCTGGAGAAATCAGGGCCCCAGCCAAAGTCATCAACGATAAAGCGCTTTACTCCAGCGGCTTTGGCGGCATCGATCATAGTGACTTGGTACTTGATGCCTGCAGGACCCACAACGCACACAACAGCGTCTTGACCAGACAGGACCTTGGTGAGAGCTTCGAGGGTATACTCTGTTCTAATAACAGGGATACCGTCTGGGAATGTGGATGTGGATTCTTTGCGAGTGATGATGGTGGTGTCGAAGCCGGCTTGGGTGAGAGCGGCCGTGATAGGAGCACCAAAATTCCCGGATGCCTGGCTAGGTTAGTAAGTGGAATGATGATATGCATGGGCGACTTACACCGAAGATGGCGATTTTATTCAATTGATTGGAAGACATGGTGGAGAATGTAGTGAGATTGATGTGTGTAAGTGAATGTTTCTATGGTAAAGATTGTCTCGATTTGGTCGACTTTATGCACTGGCGCGCCCCACCAGGCGGAATTCCGCCCAACTGACCTAAGGGTTGGCTCATAGTCCGCCGAGTATACTACCTACAGTGAGATATACAAAAAGCTATAATAGCTCAACACCAATTAACCATGCAATATTCGAGTTCTGAACTTAATCCAAAGGCTTCCTTCCATAGATTGAGTAACTATAGAGACTTAAATTAGACAGCTCGTCACAGACTACCAAACCAAAAAAAGACTTACATCGGCCAGTAGGCATGAGTGTTCTTATCACTCATAGCCTTCCTCTGATCAACCAAGAACAAACTGACTTCCTCTGGCGTCCAGTTATGAGCACGAGTTAGCGGTGCCATAGTAAACGCCTCAAGGCCAATAGAGAAGTTAGCATGGCACCAACTTCCCAGTAGCTTCGCCTTTTTGTCCCTCGGCCATGGATTGATAGGCCACTTGAACATCTCGATAACAATATCTACGAAACCAATCTTGGCCATAATATCTGCAAGGGCTGGGATGTCCTGGTAGGGTCGGCCAAATTTGATGGATGCCTCCATTAGGAGAGCGAGGGATTTGAGCATTATGTTGTCAGGGCTGAGTGTGCCGTCGTCGGATCTAATGCTTAGATCGCATTCTTGGAGCTCGATGTAGCCGCCGGGTGCAAGGTTGCTAAGAAGTTATGTTAGATAACAATGGTGTGGCTGAGGAAATACGCATACGTGAAGCACTTGGTGAGGTAATCTGTCCAATTTGCGATGGACGATGTCATGAACCGGCTGTGAATGTAGTCAAAGGGTTGATTATACGTCCAATCATCTTCGATATCGTCAATTACGAAGGTAAGATTCGGAGGCACGCTGTATCCATTAGCCAAGGAAACTCACGTATCGATCGCCGAGGGTTCTGAAAATCATACAAGTCTGGCTGAATGGGCGAGAGATCAACCCCGATAACCTTTAAGACACATGTTATTCTCATCTAGCTTCGACTTGAGACGTCAACTCACCTGAGCTTCTGGGTGCTCATCAGCATAATCTATAGCCCAGATTCCAGTGCCTGTGCCAACGTCCAATACATGCTTGACCTTGGCCCCTGTCTCATTTGGCGGAGCGAGACCGAGCTTGTCGTTCAAAGTGAGAAGGAATAGGTTATGCTGTAGATCTATGTGGAAGTTAGCTGATATAAGAAATTCCCCGGGTTGATGCTTCGTGTGTTACCTAGTCTTTCATTCTCGGCCTCGTCGTTGGGCAGAGCGTATTCTTGAGCACGTCAGTGATATGTACCCATGAATTGGTAACATTTATGGAGAGATTTACTTCCGTCTTTGTACGCATGATAAGTCCTGCCATTCTCACGGCGGTAGTGCAGGATAGAACTAGAGACGCTTGCGGTGGATGATTGAATATCCTAAAATCGTGAGTTCTGACACGTTCATCACAACAGAAGGTAGAGTTGCATACTTCCCCAAGAGAAGAGTCTGTATCATCGGCCTAGTTATAATCAATATTTAAAATAGCCTTGATCCCGTCGAACTGAGTAGCACTTACTGCATCGTCAGGCACAATGACAGTCGGATCGGCTTGAAGAGCTTGAGCCATTTTCCAATGAAACCGGAGATGGAATTTGTGGGATGATGGGTTTAGGAGAGTCATATCAGGTTCTTTGCCCATTTTATATGTTGGTCGTCCCCTGTCTTCGGCAAACTGCATGTTACTTGACTTCCTAACATGGATTTACCCGCTGTATTTTCGACTCATAGGGAAAGCAACTGGTAGTTTCTGAGCCAATAGTTATTGAGAGAAATTTGGAGTTCTTGTTATAAGTCATATCAGGTTTCTTTGCAGTTGACATGTCAGGCTACGCCGCGTGTTGTTCGTAGGCATGAGTGAGGGGGTCCGCATAATGTATCCACGCCTAACAGAGAGTGCTCTGTTCCTTCCAAAAGACAACAGTGCCTTCCTGTATAGATAACATGGCATTGGCCATGCTAAGTGGGGTTGGCCGTTAAACTCAATTTTAACCTTGATCACATATCGAACCTCATGACTGACCTTGTAAAATTATATCTAAGAGCATACTTAGCAGCCTGGCTTTCTGGACCATTGCGCATTCTCTTTTCATTTATTAGAGCAACAACCGTTGACCATGTGATGGTGGAAAGGATCTAATGTAAAGACTATTCAACAGAACTAATACTGATTGATACAGACTTGGAGGACAAAAGCCGGGCAAAAAGTACACGACCTGCAAAAGATGAAGGCCAATAGAGACTCAGACAATGCGTAATCAGGGAATCGAACCCTGGGCTCCCCGACGTTACTCAGATGGCAACGGAGAATTTTACCACTAAACCAATTACGCTGGTGGTTGATGATGAGGTCTTGCAAGTGTTAGAGAAGTTACAATAGCTGCCAGTAGGATAAATTTTACATGCGGCCAGCTCGTTTGCATAGGGGAAAGTTACAGTCATGATATATACTCAATAAAGGCTCACAGGTGTACTGGATTATCAGGCCACAGCAAAATATACCATCACTCACCCAAGTCGCATTCAATCAGGGCGTACTAGACACTTCGGCCATAGTCGTTAAGAACTCGGCAAATTTCCGTGACAGCCATGATTGTTACAGCCGAAGAGCCAAACTTACATCTGTAAATCCCATCGAAGACAACGTGTCATAGCACTAGACGCTCGACTTCAATAGTAAATAGCAGTAGAGCCTTGTGCTCTGATGCCTAGTAAGGGTATGTAGTAACTGCTACTAATACATAAGGGAAGATGTTCTTCTCATTTTACAGATGCAAGACGTTAGGTATATATGCTCTGTTTAGTTTCGTATAAGACGAGCTCTCTTAACTTATATCCCCATGAAGGTTACTGATCTAAGGTTGAAGATAATTATTATGAAAAGAATAATCCGTGGCAGGGACTTAATAAATACCCGATCCCAGCTCATACGACCGGATGGACTCTTCATCTCTTTACTAGCATGCATACGATCTAAGGATGAAGGATTCTGCCAGCTCTTTATTACGCAGTATGAACAAAAACAAAAATCAACAGATGGACGCCCTTAGATATTGACTTCACTACGTAATGATGCTTGAACAGTTCCCTCGAGTATAGACATTTGGTTTTATGTCATAGTAACTCATATAGGAATAGGTTTTCCCTAAGATCTAATATAAGCCACGAATGCTGATTTCTGCTGTAGTCGTCCATGATGATAGTTCGTGGGGGTTGAGGAGACTCCCCCACTGCGCTAAGTCGTAAGTTTGGGGGCAACTGACGAGCTCTGATTCATGGAAGAATAGCTTAAAGGATGGGAATAACCCGGCCTTTAACTTAGCATATCCTAATGCGTATTTAGAACTGACTAAAAGCCACGGAGCCACCAAGAAATCTGCTTTTCTGGAGAGTTGTTCCTACATGGTCAATACTACTGTTCCATTATGACAACCAGCAACATTACTTCTATCTTTCAGAACCCCATAATCAAGGGGTTCAACCCAGATCCTACTATTTGTGTAGTTCCCGCCACTCACTCAACCCCAACGACCTTCTTCCTTAGCACGTCCACTTTCGAGTTCTTTCCCGGATGCGCCATTTATACATCTACAAACTTGATTGATTGGAAGCTTATTGGCCATGCACTTACTCGTCGAAGCCAAATCGATTTACGTACTGTAGAGCCAGGTGCAGGGAGTTGGGCGAGTACTTTGAGATATCGACCTGAGGAGAAGAGGTGGTATTTGACCAATGGCCTCTTTCATCGGTATCGACCTACTGTTGATGTGAGTTGACTTCCCTCAAATGAGAATTCATATGGCTGATGTGACGGATAGGAACGTATATTCCCCCGAGGCTTCTATGTCTGGACTGACAATATCTGGGATGATCGTGCATGGTCTGACCCAGTCTACTTTGACAATCCCGGCTTCGACCAAGATGTGAGCAATAAACGTCCTCAAGGAGACCTTTACTCACAAGCCTAGCTATTCTGGGACGACGATGGAAAAGTCTACCTCTCAACGACCATGCGCATCGCCTGGCGAGACCCCGACTCCAAACAGAAAGACTTTGCAATTCATATCTCAGAGATAGACATTTCAACGGGTAGAACCCTTACAGTTCCTAAAATCATCCGCGAGTCTCCTCATGGTATTGCAGAAGGATCTCACATTTTCAAGCGTGGAGATTGGTACTATCTCCTGACTGCAGAAGGAGGCACGGAAACCGGCCACCAGGAGTGGGTATTTCGAAGCAAGCAAGGCCCATTGGGTCCATGGGAAGGTCAGGGCAAACCTCTTTGGTATAATGGACCAGATGAAGAGGTTCAGAGGACAGGGCATGTTGACGTTTTTAAAGATGGGAATGGTGATTGGTGGTCTGTTTTGCTAGGCGTGCGGCCGGTGAAGCACCAAGGGAGCTTCTTGGAGCCTCAGCTAGGTCCGTACGGTTATTTTGTCTGATGTGGCAGTATGCTAACTCTGTTAGGCCGAGAGACCTTCCTGGTTAAGGTCGAATGGAACGACGATTGGCCGATCTTCAACGATGGCAAGAACATCACGCTGGAAACTGCTGGTAGAGACCTCGTCAAGTTGGCATCAAAGCCAGGTCTGCAAACATGGAACGCTGATCTCTCGAAAGACACCCTTGAGCTGGGATGGTATCAGAAAAGTACTTTCATCCCATATCCGAACTACACTCCCCTAACATGCAATAGATACTCCTATCAAGCAGTCCTGCAGCCTAACAGAACGACCTGGTGTGCTAAGACTCTACGGCAACTGCTATGACTTGGCAAGTCCTGAGTGTCCAGCAATGCTTCTCAGGAAACAAACGTCGTATAACCAGATCTTTCGTGCCAAGATGGAATTCAAGCCTACAGTTCGTGGTTACGAAGCTGGAGTCGTTCTTTGGTGGAGCCAATATTCTTATGCTTCCCTGGGAGTAGTTGCTTCACAATGTGATGATGGCAAACTGCAGTCAAAGATCAGCTATAAGGGTGCAATTGGCAAAGCCGGAGAATTCACTGTAAGTCCAAAAACCACTGCCGTTTGACCAAAGCTGACACCACCACCAGACCTCCACTAAAGACTTCAGCAGCCTAGACAGTGTCGAGTTCACCATCCGCGCGTATCCAACCAAATACGACCTTTCATTAACCTTCGGGGAGGAAGAATTGGAAGTATCTACAGTAGAGGTCAATGCTCTCACGGTTATGCCGCCTGTAGGAGGATGTTTCACTGGCGTCATGTTCGGAATCTACTCGTTTGGGAGAAATCAGCCAGTCTTGGACCCGGCAGATTTTCTGGAGATTAGCACCGAGGAGCTTAAGTAGACAGTATTAGCAATGATAGAAGCTGGGTACCTAATAAGGGGGGCTTGATAGGGTCATGTTAGTTCTTTTAGGAAGGGGCTGATTTCTCTCAACAACACTAATTAAAACTAGACATAAGAAAAAAGCAAAAGGAATATGAATGATAAGCAGATATGAAGCAAAAATGACAAAAAGAATTCAATGGCATGTTTGAAACATGTGGCTGGATCTCTCCCGCCGGGAATTGAACCCGGGTCTCAAGCGTGACAAGCTTGCATACTGACCACTATACTACGGAAGATATCAGATGTAAACATCTGAGTAGCTGGTCATTGGTTGACACTTGGTGAGGAGCTTACAGTATATATACCATAAAAAGAATATTTCTTGAAAGGACTGTTTAGCTATGTAATTGACAGAAGTAAGTTGAATTACGCAGGTGCTTTGTCTTGTGTTAAAACTAAAAGGATTATTTTCCCCATTACATATCCACGCCCATATTCGCTCAGTTATTAAGCCTCGCCCCAAATCTCATCCGCAATCTCCCTCACCAACGCAAGCTTCTTCTTTTCCTCCTCAAGATTAAGAGGATAACCACTCTCATGGGTGCTAAATCCACACTGTGGACTAACAGCAATCCTCTGCAGGGCCTCCTTCTGGCTCTCGCCAGTTCCCTTAGCCACCCAGTCCGCAGCACTTAGGACGCGCTTCTTCATCTCCTCCTTATCCTCGAGCTGAGGCAGCTTGGTGCTGATAACACCAACAACGACGCTCTTGTCCTTGGGGAGGTACTGTAGAGGCTCGAAGCCGCCGGAGCGCTCGGTGTCGTACTCCAGGTAGAAGGTGTTCACGTTGAGGTCCTTGAAGAGCTTCTCGGCGATGATGTCGTACTTGCCTTCGGCGAAGTGGCGGCCGCCGATGAAGTTACCGCGGCAGAGATGGATGCCGGTGTGCATGTCTGAGGGGATTTTGGAGAGACTGTCGTTGTAGAGCTTGATGTAAGCGTCTAGAAGATCATCGACGGTGCCGATGTTGTCAGAGTCAGCAGCCCAGCCATCACGGAACTTCTGACTGCAGAAATCTGTATACTTGTCAGTATTATTCAACTATTGAATATGATTAACTTACAGGCCATGCCGGGATCATCGAACTGAACGTTTCGAAGACCGGCCTTGTAGAGCATGTCGAGCTCATCCTGGTAAACCTTTGCGACGTCCTGGAAATACTCCTCGTCGTTCTTATAAGCCTCAGGAGTATATGCCTTACCCTGCTTGTAGCGCATGTGGAACCAAGCAGGTGTGATCATAGTAAGCTTAATAGAGTCCCAGTTCTCTTTGGGCACATACTTCTGCACGAGCTTCAACTCATGAAGGTTCGAAACAGACTTCTCAGGGTTGTGAGACAGCTTCTTTCCGGCGATGACAGAATCACCAGGCATGACCTGACGATCCTTCTCAATCAAACTGACGACGTCAGGGTGGTAAAGACGGAAGAGGGCAGCCTCAGCGTTGGAGAGCTGCGTGGTTCCGTTGAACTCATCCCACATAAGTCCCCAAAAACGAGTGCGGGTGAATTCTCCGCTAGTAACAGCCTTGAAGCCTAGATCTTGCTGCATTTTGACAACCTCCTTGACAGCGTCGTTCTCCACAGTCTCGAGACCTGCATTTTCGGGGCTGAGACCCTTTTCCCGGATCTGCTCTCTGACGTCAAGGAGTGCCTGGGGTCGGAGCAGAGAGCCCATGTGCTCAGCGCGGAAAGGCTTAAGAGTAGGTGCCATATTGATGAACTTGTCCAGATATTTCGTATGAAGCTTAAGTTTACAAAAGTGAATATTACCTCACCAGAAGAAAACCTCCTTTAGAGGTAATGTAATCTTGAGAGGAGGGGCGTGCGGGGCGGTCATCGTGGGGCGGGGTTCAGAAAGGGCTGAAAGGCCGAGATCTAAAGTGAACGTCCTTGTCCGTTTCCATCTGCCGTTTTCCGTATTCCCGGTTTGTGGCTCTGGAGGTGGGATTCATGGGAGGGGTAATTTACCAGAAAGGAAAGGAGCCGGGGATATGAGAAGATGCCATGATTCATGGTGCACTGTGTTGCATTTGGGCAAATCGTCTTATTGTCTGTCGAGGGGAGGTTTGCTGTGGTGAAGACTGAAGACAGAGGAGACTGCGCTAGTGGATTTCAAAGTCTGGGGCGACCACGATATTTATGCTCACAAGTCTGAGAACCTTGAGGTCCTGGCTAACATATTATGTTATGACTTCACAGAGATACTTGTTTCCGTAAGCACGATACTGAACATGCGAGCTGATGCTCTGTAGAAATGCTATATGCCGCTTTCGGATTAGCCTCATGTGTTGTTAAAGTTGACATGTGGAAGCCCACTTTGTGAAACGTCTCGTGCATATAAATCCGGGGATACCCAATGATAAATTGTCCGTTTACCATGGATAAGAAAGTGCAACAGTCACAGTTTGCAAGGGGCCCTGCGTGTTAATTTGATGATCTGTGCTTCAACGACGACCGTTTGTGGAGCCCTAGCATTCAGCATTTTATCTCATCGATACATGCATGATATGATATATTTCTCCTTGGTCACAGGGCACCACCTCAACAGAAAGTTTTTACGGGAAAGCAATGCAAGTGTAAATCAACTTTAACCCTAAGTAATAGAAAAGAGAAAGAAAATTGATTGTATCGTGCCGAGTGACGTCTTAGGCTTATAAATCGTACGTGCCAATAGATTGGCTCAAGATATAATAATATCTTTACTGTAAGAGGTAGGGTATGTTCATATCGCCTTGCTTTAAATATATATAATTAATTAAACCGGATCAAGGGACTTAAAACTTATCCTTTTTAGCCCTGATTATAAGACTGATATTTATAATAAATATTAAAACTACCCGATTATTTATATAACTGATAGAGCTTCTTTCTAATAGTAACAAAATAAAGAGAAGAGATATTAGTAAAGTTATTTAAAGTTCTTATATTTATGCAGTAATCGGAACTATATGTTAAATATCTTCTACTTCTTCTTCCCAGGGAGTTTAATCCACTTTTACCTCAACCCTGATTTACTTAGTGTTAAACCTCCTTACTCATATGCAAAGAACTATACGCAAAAGGAAGGAACAGACCATGGCAGTTCAATAGAAATCTTAAGTTAGGTACAAAGGTCTAGCCTTTACAAAAGAAAAGGTGCAGGTGTGGTCCTCGCTGTTTAACGGCCTAGATCGCTATCCTCTCACATGAGTTCTCTCTGACAAGGCTTACAGTTTCAAGCCTTGCTGTACGTTTTTTTGGCGTCTTTCGTTTCATTCGAAAGTCGCTCTTAAAGGGCGAATGGGCTTGAAAACGCAGGACTAAATGTTTGATGGTCCAACGCCATGTCTAATGCAGGCACTGAGTGACAGCTTCTCAAATCGCAGACAACGAGGAAATCGTTCTCTTCCAGTTCTTTTACAATCTTGACTTTTTACATATGAACGCAAAGGGTGATTATTGGATCAGTGGAAGAGACGTTATGGATTATCCTTTCCGGTCTCTTTGATAAGATGCAAGGGTTTTGTACAACATCATCCAATTGGTTGGGTTTGATGGTCCAGTGGGAGAAGAAACGAATGGCAGGAAGTGGCTGGGAATAAAGTGTAGAGTGTCAATCGGTAATGCACTAGAGATTAAGCGTAAAACTATACTTTAAAAAGTTGCCTTTAAAAGATTGATAGGCTATTGCATAGTTTTGACGATTGGTGAATCAACAACTAATCAAGAGAATATTCACATGATCCCTGGCCTTTTCGCCCAGTTATCGTATGAAGTCCACCGGTGAAAGAAGTGTTCAGTTCAGCCAGCCATCGTAGAGACATGTGGTGTAGAGGTGTGACGATGCGTGGGGGTCAGATCCTCCTCAAGCGAGTCCAGGGTGCAGCAGCCGAAGCCTAAAGATAGGGTTACGTTAATCACACAACGAACCTATCAGGACAGAACCAATGTAATATTGATCTGGCAGTCTGGCGTGTTTTGTGATCAGTACTTCCTTGTGTGGAAGGTCAGCAAAGATTATCTCGCGTAGCTTAGTAATTCCTTTTGTGACTCTAAACATTCGGGGAGTCCGGTGAGGGCCGGAATGCTTTTAGCGTGCCGGATCGACAGATCGACACTTTTCACTGAAGACGATCAAAATGCTCAGGTCCTGGGGAGAACTATTTATTGTATATAATTTCCATCGTGTTTTGGCAAGATAAATAGCCATATTCTCACGTAAAAATGCTATTTAAGGAGCAGCTGAGGAGACAACTTACGATGCCTCCCCTTCTCACCGATGTCCATGACACCAACAGATGACGCCATAGGCGTGATCACCACCAGCATCCCTGTAACAGTGCCCCAATCACCTGGCTACAAGAGCCTTCCTTAGTGGATTGCGCGATCAACCCCCGCGACATCGTAACCTACCGCGGCAGCGCGGGGAGTCCTTTGTTCTCCATTTCCAATCCCTTGTCTTTATCCTGTCACAAAACAAAAAAAAAAGCAAGGGAATAAGCAAGCCACTGACGATCCTTTTCAAGCCCTGTGCGGGAGTACATATAACCCAGATGCAGCACCCTTCAGGCTCAGAGGCTGCTCGTCTCCTGGATTCTTCCTACACTGCTGGCTCCTACACCATGGCCACACCGGATAAAGAGACCGAAGAGCGAAAGGCCTACGGGGCTATCAACAACGATGGGCGAAGGAGTAGTCTTGTCGATGCCGTGGAGGACGAGGCGATTATTCCAAAGGGCGCCCTTGATCCCGTGTACGAAGCCAAAGCTCGTATTCTTAACCGTGCTGTGAGTGCAGCCTCCCCCACGAAGGGGTTCTGACCGTGGTAAGAATTGACACTGTCAGATCCAAGATCTGGGTATGGGACGTTATCAGTGGGAGCTCTTCATCGTTATTGGCTTCGGCTGGGCCAGCGACAACCTTTGGCCGATCGTTACATCGCTCATCCTACCGTCTGTCGCCAACGAGTTCAGCGTCACCCATGCGCCATATCTCACCCTGGCGCAGAATATTGGTCTTTTAGGTATCAATCACAACTCAAATGCACCTAAACTTCAACACTGACTTTAGTCCAGGTGGAGCTATTTGGTGGGGATTTGGGTGTGATGTTTGTAAGTCATCACCATCACGGTGTCTAATCATCTGCTTATATCCTTCCAGTCGGTCGCAAATGGGCGTTCAACTTAACGCTGGGAATCACTGCAGTCTTTGGCCTAATCTCAGCCAGCGCCCCTAATTTCGCTGCAATTGGTATCTTTGATGCGCTGTGGTCTTTTGGTGTAGGAGGAAACCTCCCAGTTGACTCGGCCATTTTCCTCGAATTTCTACCTGGGTCGCATCAGTATCTTCTCACGATTCTCTCCATCGACTGGGCCATTGCGCAGGTCATCGGGACGCTTATTGCATGGCCTCTTCTTGGTAATTTCACGTGTCAGCAAGATACAGTATGCCGACGTAGCGACAACATGGGATGGCGATATTTCACTCTTACAGTGGGTGGACTTACACTTCTCATGTTTCTCGCACGATTTCTGCTCTTCAAGATTTACGAGTCGCCCAAATATCTCATGAGTAAGGGTCGTGATGAGGAGGCAGTTCAGGTTGTACACACGGTTGCTAAGAAGAACGGAAAGACGTCAAATTTGACACTTGAGGACCTCAAGGCTTGCGAACCGGAGGGATATGTCGCACAGACGGATGCAAGCGCGGCACTGAAACGATATTTGGAGAAAGTCGACTTGTCTCATATCAAGGCCCTTTTTGTTACGAGGAAACTCGGCCTCAGCACTGGATTGATCATGGCTGTTTGGGCTCTCATCGGCCTAGGATATCCGCTCTATAACGCCTTTATCCCGTTCATCCAAGCCACCAAGGGTGCTGATTTCGGTGACGGCAGCACATATCTCACCTACAGAAACAGTCTTATCATTGCGGTTCTTGGTGTTCCTGGTGCTCTGCTGGGAGGCTGGCTTGTCGAGTTACCACGCTTGGGACGAAAGGGAACCTTGTCTGCCAGTACTGTCCTCACAGGCGTGTTCCTCTACTGCTCGACTACCGCGACGACCAGCGATGCGTTACTCGGTTGGCAATGCGCTTTCAACTTCTTCAGCAACATCATGTACGCTGTGCTTTACTCATTTACGCCTGAGTTGTTCCCCACACCCCATCGCGGAACGGGTAATGCTTTGTGCGCATCTTGCAACCGAATCTTTGGCATTATGGCAGTAAGTTTAGCCTGTACTTTTAGAACGAGAATATTTCTGACTTTTATAGCCTATTATCGCCATTTTCGCCAATTTGGAAACGTCTGCTCCGGTTTATACAAGCGGTGCATTATTCATTGCTGCTGGACTTTTGGTATTGGCTATGCCGTTTGAGTCCAGAGGCAAGGCTGCGCTTTGAAGTTAATATTGTGATACCCGCATGGATATATGGATGATCTTATGATTGAAACTTATTTGCATTTGCAAATCTTGAATAGTCACAAAGGGGTAATTGGATAGCAGCCTGACTCCTATCTAATTAAATAGACTTTGAGTCGACTCAGTCGACATTCTAACTTTACTCTTTCTTCTCATCCCTCTCCTTCACAAGATCGGTTTCAAAAGACATTCCAGCCTCTTTCCTTAGTATGCCGTACATAGAAGACGAATCCAGCGGTCGTTCCTCAGCGTCCGAGAACTGTTTGGCATCTTTAAGATGCTTGATAGCAATTTCAGCAACCTCTAGCCTCGAGCCAGATTGCTCTGCAAGAGCAATTCCATGACCGACATCTTTGATTGCCAAGTTTAGATCTGACCATGGCCTGTCGCCCCTTGCTGGCATGTATGCTCCAGTTGTCAGCCGTTGAGACATTGAGAGTGCGAGGGGGCCGTATTGCTGGTCGATCAAAGCTTCAAGGTTCTTACTTCCTAGGCCGGACTTTTCGGCTAGGACGTGTGCTTCTGCTATGACCTCCATCATACCCGCCGTTATAAAGTTGCTGGCCAAATAATCAGATATGCATGTCAAATTTAAGAGGCGTACTCACCCTGCTGTCTTCATTTTGCTAGACAATCGCACATCTTCACCAA
This sequence comes from Fusarium torulosum, assembly GCA_900312805.1. Lineage (NCBI taxonomy): Eukaryota > Fungi > Ascomycota > Sordariomycetes > Hypocreales > Nectriaceae > Fusarium > Fusarium torulosum. The sequence goes on from ONZP01000154.1 coordinate 42,977, forward strand.
CGCGAATAACTCCTCTCCCCATCACGCCTTCGATATACGGACCGATTTTCTCAACCGCATCATCAGGTCCTGCAACAATCCACAAAAGTCTTCCCTGCGCTGCAACTGGACTTGCTCCAAAGACAGGCGATGCAATAAACTGGGCACCTTGCTCGTTGAGACGAGCTTGTGCTTTGGCTGATGAGTCTGGGTGGACCGTTGATGTGTCCACGATGAGTTTCCCGGTGAGTTGGCCAAACGTATCTACGTCAATGATGGCGTCGAGGGTCGATTCAAGAGCCGAATCGTCGCTTAGGGAGAGGAAGATGATGTCAGACTTTGTGACAAGCTCCTTAGCTGTTGATGCGGGTTGAGCGCCGAGGTCTTTGAGAGGGTCGCCGCGAGTGATAGTGCGGTTGTAATAAATAAGATTCGAAGCATTCTTTGAGCTTAAATGCTTTTGGAGGTTGCTGGCCATGGGTAGGCCCATCGATCCAAGGCCTGTCACATTTTGTTAGCACCGCAGGGAGACCTGGGGGGTTGGAACGTACCTATCCAACCGATTTGAGGGGAAGCCATTTTGGAATTGAAAAGCTTATACTCTTTCAAAGATGTATCAAAGTTGCCAGAAAACTTGTTCCTACAGGCGGTGGTATTTATATGGAGGAAATAAAGTTGTGATGAGTCAATGCCATCCTTCGGTCCAAGACCCCGCAGTGTCGGAGATAACCCGAAGTTTTTGGCCTTCCTATCTCGGTCACTCACGATGCGAGATAGTGAAAACTTGGAATTACTCTTGATTGAATTAACATTCGGATAAAGCTCAAGAGTCCTATACAGATAAACGTCTGGAAGACTATTATGTGCAGATTTATTGTCATAGAATGGCTCTACGAAGGGAGTGAAATTGAATCCCCCTGATACACAGTTCTACGACTTCATACTTTTGTGACAAGGTCTATCCATTATCTTGCCACAAAGAAGACACCTTTTTCAACTTCTTTCTTATTAGAATAATAAACAAAAACCGCCCTGAGATTAATTCTACTACGTAATAAACCCGGCTGTGCCTTTTGTGTTGCTTTTTCAAAGATGTAAATGAGTCCAGGGCAGTTTCCTCGCAATTCTTCTCTCCTTCACGGCTCTCTTCCGCCCGACGAAGCTCCTATCCACTATCTTACTCTTAACCATATCAGTAGAATAGGTCACCACCACCAAAGCCATCGGTTATGGAGGCTGCGGGTGCTTGGAATTGCTTCAATGTCGGTTTACAATTAATCAATGAAAGTTTTTTACCACTAACCTCATACTAGAATTTTGCGCTATCATTCTTGATATCGGTCCACCCCTCGGTGTCACTCTTTGGCAAATCCATAATCGTATCATCAGCCCCAAACCGATCCAAAGGATCTTTGCCCCAGAACTCAGGAAACTTCTCCGGTCGCCATTTCCAGAACTTGACAAATCTTTCCTCCAACGTACCCTCCATACAATCTGAGATGAACTTGCCAATCGAAGTGATGTGCTTATATCCCGTACCACAATCACCTGAAGCCACGACAAGAGAGGGATGTCGAGGGTGGTAGGTGATAAGGAACATTCTATCCTGCGTATCAGCACACCAGCAGATTCGAGCATGAACAAGTGGCCTGTCTGCCAGTTGGGGCATGGTATCCTTCAGGAAGTCTTTCATGCGACGTTCAGACTCAAGAGGGATCTGATGCTTAGCAAAAGGAACAGAAACTGGAAATCTGGAGCCTGGCTTGGTGACCCAGTTGCAGTATCCGGGGTGCTCATCGCACATCTTGAGCTGGTGGAGATCCTCATCAGGCTCCATGAAGAAACCTTTGTTGATGTTGAAAAGCACCGGAAGATTTCTGTAGAGCTTAGTCTCCTCAGGAGTCATCTGGATATGTCCTAAAGTCCAAGCTGTAGGACGAATCTGGTTCTCAAAGTCGAGGAACATTTCTGCTGATGCACCAGCAGAAAGAATGGTCCTGTCCGCTCTGTGCTCCTTTCCATCTGCAGTCTTGGCGCCTCGAACATCGCCATTTTCAAAAATTAGACTTTCGACTTGTCCTTCTGGAGAGCCCGTGATGAACGTAACGCCAAGTCTTTTACTCTCTTCGAAAGCAGCAGTCAAGGCTTTTCGCGCATGGACCCAACCGGAACCCTTCGACTTGAAGAAGCCTTTCCATCCAGTGAAGTCGCCTGTCAGGACACCAGGCGGCATAGTCTTTCTAAAGTCTTCTGCAGTGTTGAGAGGGTTGAATTCGTTGATTTTGTCACCGACTTCGTCTTCTATCACTTGCTTGATGGACTCTGGCGTTGAGCCGGAGATGACGTAGCCTGTATCATGGCAGTATGGCATAAAGACAGGATCTTTCGTCCAGCCCTGGGCGGCAGCATACCCAAGTGTCTGCCAGATTGCGTCCTCGTCATCACCTTTACTGTCAGGTTCGTCTATTTTATATCAGCGAAAGTCCACAAAAGGTCTATGAGAGATCTTACTCAACCCCCCTGCAATCTTGTTTACATCATGTCCAGCTGAGATGGGTGAAGGAATCTGATTTACATCAAGAACCTTGACGTTGGTATAACCACGACGGGCGAGGTGGAGTGCCGTTGAGCATCCCCAGGTACCACCGCCCACGATGAGGATTTGGGACTGTTTACTGAGATCTGGGGCCATTATATGAAATGGGGTCTGACAGTGTAGTAACGCTAAAGAAGGATGAGCAGTAGGAATAAGTTAGTTTGAATGAAGAAAGATATAGGAAATGCCCAAACAATGTCGTCTTCGGCTGGACCTTCGTTGGACAGCATTGAAGGTCCAGCCGATACAGACGTTGAGTGTTGCATATTCTGATTGGCTCGCGAGTCCCTAGAATGCAACTACAGTGATGATCTAAGCCGGATACAGCAACAATAACGCCATTCGCTATCATCAGGTGATTAACCACCAAGTGGATAACAAAAGAATAACCGGCAATAACCAGCATCTAGCCAACCATCGCTCCAAAAGCTCTCCGCTTTTCCCGTCGCACCTCAATTTGATACTGCGTTTCGCACCAAGCCCTACCTACGTCTGACACAAAATCCTCTCCTCACTGGTTGCTCCCCAGGCTCCTGCCTATCTGAGAGAAACCATGCCCCGGCGCCGCCCGCCCGGCCGGACCGGACCCGTCCAACGCCGGTCACGCTCCGGCTGCCAAACCTGTCGCTCCAGAAAGATCAAGTGCGACGAGACTAGACCGACGTGTCGGAACTGTGCTTCACGTGGGCTGGCTTGTAACACGCAGCTGCAGTTGAAGTGGGAGCAGGAATTCGTAGAGAAGGGCTTGTCGTTTGGCAGAGAGGGTGTTTGGTGTAAAGAGGCTGATGGGCCCAGGCAGCGCAGACAGCCGCTGGCGCATGCACCCAGGCTTTTGGTCCATCCAGCTGTTGAACCGCGGCATTTTATCAATACTTATTATAGCGACTTTGCTCGCGATTCGAATTATGAGGCCAGTCTTGTGCGGGAGGCGATGGAGTTGAGAGAGGAAGCTGAGCCTGCTCTTGCTTGTCGATCATATTCACCGCCGAGTCTAATACGTTCCATTTCGTCTTTTCCTACTCTTAATAGTCCCGAGACCAGTCTCTTTGAATACTATCTCCTACGGCTGTGTCCTCTTACTACACCATCGTCACAACTCTCGTCGCCTTTCGCAAGCATGATTGCTCCCCTCTTTGCCAACTACGGTCAAGATCTTCTTGTGCAATCCGTCTTGGCTTTTGCTGCTCGACACAGAAGCATCACAGATCCATCATGGTCTCGATCAGCGATGAGGATGAAAGGCAAAGCGCTTACTGGACTGTTGCAAAGGATTCGATCGCCCGATGTTACTGCAGACGTCATCTTGGACCCACAGGTCCCTGCAACAATGATGTTTCTGTGTCTGTACGAGATATTGGATAATGGCGACTATCGCTGGGTGTTTCACCTTCGAGCTAGTCAAGACTTTATGCGCAAACGGCAACAAATTGCGCTTCCGTCCAGTAATAAATCTGGGTTGGGAAATCTTGCTGCTTTTGCGGAGCGGTATTTTGCATTTCAAGATGTCATAAGCAGAACAGCCTGTGGAAACTCACCGATCTGGGGTCTAGAATATTGGCAGCGACCAGATCATACGGAAGATATCGATCCGTGGATGGGATGTAGTCCGGCAATGGCATCTGTCATTTTCAAAATTACCGAACTTGCTCGGACACGAAGTCGAGATAATCTCTATCAGGCTGATTATGAGCTCCAAGTTGAGGAGTTGGACAAAGAATTGACCTTGGTCAGTTCCAACATCACCATTATCGAAGCCAAGGACGAGAACGTCAGACGATCTGTTGACTTGAAAAAGACTTCAGTACAGCTCTACTTCCACTGCCTACTCCGGGATGCAGATCCATCTACAACCCAGGTCTCGCATCTCGTCATCAAAGTCCTACATTCCATCCACGGTCTTATACAACAAGGCTGCGCCGCAGGTCTATTATTTCCATTATTCGTTGCAGCGGTGGAGTTAGATCCTCTGAACGATGACAAGATATTCGAGCACAGGAGATTAGGTACATATATAACCGGAAGACAGTTGGTTTTGGAAACTTTAGATGCTATGGTGGGTTCGTCGTTGGCGAATGTTGAGCGGACGAAAGCGGTCATTCTTAAGGTTTGGCGGATGAGAGACTTAAATACACAGAAAGAATCTCCCGTGGCGGGAATAGGAGATGCGAATGACTGGAATACGTTTGTGAGTCCGTATACTCAGAATTTGAACTTGGCTTGAAATGGGATCTGGACGAAGAAGTATATAAGGGAATTTGTGAAAAGGGGGTGATTTTACGCACTTATTGCATTAATGAATAATGATATATTTAATTTGGGATACATTTGGGATACGCTGGCATCTTAGGAAGTTTTCCGTGCCATTGGAATTTGAATCTTGAAGTACGACCTTTGTCTGACGGACTATGAAATTAATATTTCGATCATCTTCTAGAACTATTCATCTCAAAACTCTCCCCTTTTCTACCGCAGAAGAAATCCCGGAAACATGGTATCGGCAGGATCAATGTAAAAGCTCATCCGTCCCACCAAATTCGCAGTCCCTCTAACCCTCGGTATACAAGCCGGAAACTCGACAGGACTCTCCTCCTCAGAAACAATATCTGCTTCAAAGACAGTATCGATAATAGATCGATGCAGTAACTTCGATTTCCCAGCCCCTAGTCTTCCCTCCGCCAGAAGAACTGCTACCCTTGACGCTGTGCCTGAGCCACAGGGTGAGCGATCGATCTGACCATCTGCAAAGACAGTGACGTTCCGTTGGCGGACCTCGCCAGTGTCGCCAGTGCCTTCGTCGTTGAAGAAGATGACTCCGTATAGGTCGTATTCTCCATAATGTGCTCTTTTGCCGAGGGAGGCTTTGATCTCTCGTCCGAGATTGATGAACTCGATGTATTGACTCGGCTCGACGACAAGACCCAATTGAGCTGCGTCAATAGAAGCGTAAACAGCTCCTCCGAAAGCCAAATCGACTTTGATATCAATGTTCCGCGAAGGAAGAGAAACAAATACGTCCTTAGCGATCTGATAACTCTTGACGTTGATAAAGTCACCATGCACAGGCCTCCCCTTCTCAACAGTAATCTTCGCCACAACCCGTCCAGAGGGAACATCAATAACCACATCAACACTGCCACCCTCAGGCACCTGCACCACTCCCTTCGTGACAGCCCAATAGCCAAGCGCTATAGTCCCATGCCCACAAGCCGTCGAGAAACCATCCTTGTGCCAGAACATAACCCCGAAATGAGCACCGGGGTCATTGGGCGGCGTGATGAAACCGCCGTACATGTCTGCGTGGCCACGGGGTTCATGACAGAGTGACTGGCGTAGCTGGTCGAGTGGGTGGTTAGGGGTGTTGATGACGGCGAGCCGGCGCTGGGCAACTGTATGGTCGTTGGGTAGGTGGTTTTCTGGAAGGGTGGCAACGATGCGGAAGGGTTCGCCGGCTGTGTGCCAGTCTTCTGTGTCGACCCAGAAAGACATTTTGAGTTGAGTTATTGTTTGAACTATTGATGAATTCTGTTAATTGTGATATGAGGCTGTTATTCTATCTGTTTAAACTGGTCGGCATATCCGATCGGATGTCCTCGCCGAAGCGGGGCTTTGCCGGTTCCGACTCCGGGACGGTCATTCAGAGTTTTTGAACATAAATGTCACTGGACCAGTGTATTTCCATTAGTACTACGAAATACCCGTTGAAATTGGAGACATAACTCGGGGTTCTAAACGAACAGTGAGCCTTAAACCTCCGGCAGTTGAGTCATGACGATGTTGCGTAACCGTACGGGTTACCCAAAGGTGGGTGCAGCAGTATTACATCGAGTGGCAGATCGATCAGTGCGACGTGGCGGCGTTGTTGTGATAGCAAACAATTCTACATTTCTGTTAGCTAATTAATGACACAAGACGAAGCATTGGCTGTCTTTGTTGTTTTGTGGTAATTAAATCGAACCAGTTTGGATCACCCTTGGTGACATGTTCTGCATTTGCCATGAGACAGAAATGAATCAAATTCGCTATTTCCGGAGAGTTGAAACGTGGCAGTATCTCCGGACGCAAGGAATGAATAAATATAGTTGTGCAGTTTTCTATTGATTTCATCCTTGGAAACTTACGCTAGAGATATTTAACTAAAGCTTTCTCCTTGGACCCTTACCGTCTGTGCGTAGCCAAGTGTTCATCAATGGAGGGATAGCCGGCTTTAAAAAACATCCAACGCAGCTGAGAGTAGCTGGAAATATGTAGACCATCGAGATTGTCTCAGTTGATGCGGCTATAGAACAGCTTGTCCCTAGATGGAATGCAGGGAGGATCTATTGGCATGCAGCTGAAGTCTCCCTTGCAGTCGTTCTCAGGGTGTTGCTGATACCTTGCACCAAATAGACCATTCATCTCTCCAAGGGCAGAGTAGGCGGGTTAACTAGTCAATAGTACCAAATGAAGATGCTTCCTCTGTTACTTGTGACACTAATAAATGTGCCTCCCGTTTTCTGTCGTCCGCCGATTGTAAGAGGCAACATTCCGTACTGTCACGTATCACTTCGGCTCTTTTCTTTTCCTTGCGTCTGTTCACCCGCTCTTATGGCCTATTATAGACCTTCAATAGTATTATTTGGTTCCGTTCCCCGTTTCCCGACGGCTTCATATTGCCTTTTCTTCTTATTGGGTTTCTCCTGACCAACGCACGGCCGTTGTTCCCCTCTCCTTTATCATATCAACATGCCCCAATGGTCTCAGGAGGCCAAGCAAGGGAGAACATTCTTAATACGCCACCTGATTCACCATGTAACAGTACACATAATCAATGCCAAGAGAGCCTCTTATCTTTTGATCTCTTCGCTCAACCAAAACCTGCGCCGGATACCCGCCTTGGCTACCACATCTATCATTCTGAAAAGCTTCGTCTTTCGCTTCATCATGATGGACTCGCCTTCGCCCTTGGCCCTTACGACAAGATTTCTTCCGGTCTTATTTTCTTTGCTGCTTTTTAGCGCTTTTGCAGTTAATCAAACCTGGACTTACGACGATCCTCATCGATGCAGGGCGTTGCTTGGTGAGAGTGAACGAAATGGAAGCTGGCTCCATGTCCCGGACGAGGCGGGTGCTCGGAAACCCTTCACCAATTGGCAGCCGGACGGATGTATGTTGCATCACTATACAGCGGATGAGATTAAAGAATGTATGGGTGATCGCCACATGGTCTTCTCGGGAGACTCGACAACGCGACAGGTCTACTGGGGCGTTTCGAGGCTGGTACGTTGCGCTGTTGGGACATGCCCTTGTGATTCTGCTACTGACACGGCATAGCTGGATCGTAAGAAGTCAATGAAAGATCGTAAACTAGCAAAACCTCACACGAACTACAATACGACCTACGGCGGTGTGCAAATGCTGCATATTTGGAACCCTTACTTGAAGACCAAAAAAGATATTACGAAACAGATCAAGCTCGTATCCAATCAAAAGCACAGTGAGATCGACCGTGAAGACATTGAGAGTAAAGGAAAGGGCGAGCCAGGTCTCATCATGCTTGGCGGTGGAGGTTGGTACGCAGGCAACTATTTCGCAAACCAGTCCAAGTTGCGCTTCCAAGAAGCCCTCGACAACATCAACGAGGTTCTTGGCTTCGGCGATCTCCCCAAGTTCGGCACCACACCCTTGGATCCCCTCGAGGGTGTCGGCAACGAAGTCTTCTTCTCTCTTGTGGCACCTCCGTACTATAACGAACTTCCTCCTAGACGAACACGCCCCAAGGGGCTCCACCGGGGAGAAATCGAGGCCATAGACGATGTCATGTATAACCGGGAAGATAAGCAAAACCTTCGCTTGCTTCGAGCTTTCCCCCAGTTGTCCGTCAACCAACCCGAGGCTATCGTCGACAGAACCGGTACTGGACTTCACGTCATTGACTCGGTCGCCGAGATCAAAGCACAGATATTGCTCAACCTACGATGCAATGCCAAGCTCGACAGAACGGCTGGCTATCCCTTCAGCCGGACTTGCTGCACCGACTACGGCGGCAAACCTTGGGCTCAACTCGCCATTGTTAGTGCAATTGCCATCTACGCCGCTCTTTGTATCCTATTCGAAGGCATCAGTCTTGTCTCTTCCATTGATTTCAAGTGGCTCAACATCAAGGTTGGTGTTTTCGCCATTGCCTTGCTCTACTGCTACTTGGCCGACCGCACGCAGATGTTCGCCAAGGGTATGAAGGAGTTTGTTCCAACAGAATTCTATTTTCTCAGCGGGTTCTGCGCCGTTGTAGGATTACTTACCTTTCGCAAAACCAGTGTCCGCGCACCTCGTCTTCCCAGCAATGGGCCCGCTGTAGCAGTAGAAGAAGAAGATGCGGGCATTCTCGCTAGAGACCAGACCGAAGAGTGGAAGGGTTGGATGCAGGCGGTTATCCTTGTTTATCACTGGACAGGAGCTTCTAGCAATCTTCCCATCTACATCTTCATTCGTCTACTCGTCGCGGCGTATCTCTTCCAGACTGGATACGGACATACCATATATTTCCTCGCCAAGAAGGACTTTTCGTTTCGTCGCGTTGCTAGTGTTTTGCTTCGCCTTAACATGCTCAGCTGCGCCCTCCCGTATGTCATGGCAACTGATTACATGTTCTACTACTTTGCACCACTCGTCAGCTTCTGGTTCCTCGTGGTCTATGCCACCCTGGCCATTTGCTCTGGATTCAACGATGGCACCCGATTCGTTGTTAGCAAGATCGGTGTAGCGTTTGCGTCAATCACAGTTGTTCTCAATTTCACTCCAGTGCTCAGCTGGGTATTCGCAATTCTTGAGACGATCTTCCGTATCAAGTGGGATCTTGACGAGTGGACATTCAGAGTTACGCTGGATGGTGTCATTGTGTTTGTTGGTATGCTCGCAGGTATTGTCCATCAACGGGTCAAGCGTGATTCTACATGGTATACCAACTACCACTTCGCTATCGTTCCTTCGATACTGGCCATCGTGGGCTTTACATACCTCTGCACGAACATCGAAAGCAAGGACTTGTACGTCGTCATACATCCGATCATTTCAATTGTGCCAGTAGTCGCCTTTATCGCTCTCCGAAACGCTACGACACCCATGCGGAACCTATTTTCCAGCACAGCGGCATTCCTAGGACGATGTTCCCTCGAGACTTTCATCCTGCAGTTCCACATCTTCCTGGCCGCAGATACGAAAGGCGTTCTTCTGCTGGATGCCTTCAAGGGCGACGGCAGTTTGATCAACGATCGATGGCGAGATCTTGCAGTGCTTGTGCCTATCTTCCTCTGGATCAGTCATCTAGTAGCGGAAGCATCTAACAGGATAGTTACCCTTGTTATGGGTCCGGCTCAGGAGAAATCAGTTATACAGGATGAAGAAGATGATGAAAACCAACTCAAGATTATCGAGCCTTTGTGGGAAAGTATGCCAATGCTCAACAGTGAGCATTTGCACCGTGCTAGACATCTTTGCAAGGCTGTTACAACAAGTCTTCCTTTGCGAGCAGCAGTCATTTTAGGGGTCATGTGGGTTCTCAACTTGGTAAGTTGATCCTCTTACCTTACTATAGCTTATCTAACACTTCACAGTTGTGGTGAAACCAGACGTCATTCCTGGATATTTATTTCTTAGTTGATTTAGGCACAACTATAGCGTATTGCATAAGACCAGGGGCGACTTGCTAGCTGGTCATGCATGAAGTATGTGATGTAGCCAAGTAGTTTAAAGAAGATAAAAGTACATCATTTGAAGAACTGATATTACAACAAAAGAGAAATCCACCTCTGCTCATCACATTACTACCAGGTTTCTCTGGTGTATTGGAAGACGGAGCAACCATCATTATTCTTTCAAGACAGTCTCTTCCTTTGTCAACCCAGACCACTCCCAACAAGCCTTCCACAAAGCATTTCTTTTCTCGTCATCATTACACATCACATCCTCTTCATCCGGTCGCAATCCTATGAAGTACCCCCTTGTTCCTTTATACTTATCATCAACAGCCAGCTCGGCGAGTTCCCGACCTGACAGCGCTGCTGGCCGCAACGAATCCGTGAAGTACTGTAGAACTGGCAGAAGGAAGGCAATAATGCCGAAGACAATGCGGATTAAAGGCTTTTGGATCTTGTGTGCGCGTGAATCGACCATGCCGCCTGGGTCCATCGCCATAGCTGTTATACCAGATAGTTTTGGATTCTGATTGTTCTATGTTAGCTTTTAATTGGCGAAGAAGATAGTGGCTTACACTTTGAAGCTTGGTGTTGAGATCAACCATAAACATAACATTCGCCAATTTCGAAACTCCGTATCGATGAAACCCGTGGTTATACTCCTGGCCTGGCGTATCCGGTCCAGGCTTGACAAGCAGTTCCACGTCGTCAGGAATACCAGTCCTGATACTAAACAAAGGATGCGGCCTATCAGTATAGTGCGCATTAGACCCCAACATAACAATTCGTCCATCCGAAGCCATAGACCCAAGGAGTTTAAGGACAAGAAGATAATGCGCCAGATGGTTGACCTGAAACGTTTGCTCCAAGCCATCAGAAGTAAAGACCTGACCCTTTAAAGACATCGTGAACGCGTTGCACACGATAGCTTTGATAGGTGGTAGTTCCCCCGAGGCAACGCGCTTGGCTACATTCTCTGAGAAGGAGCGGACGTTGGAGAGGGAGCTGAGATCGAGGGCTTCGATGTGAGCATGGGAGGGGTTTGAGGAGATTGTTTGAGAGAGTGTTGCGGTGTTGGGATCAGAGGAGGAAGCATTGCGAACGGTAGCGAGAACGGTGTAGGTCGGGTAGGTGGTGAGGATATGGGAGACGAAGGGGATGGCACAGGAGCCGTTTGCACCTGTTATTATGACTGTTCCTGACATGGTAGTCGATATGATGTCGTTGTGGCTTGATAGATAGGCTTGTAGGTATTGATCATGAAATCCGTTGCATCGGTTTAGATATCTACTACTAGAAAGACTTTTGGGGCTAAGCTATTTATATAAGTCTTGTCTTTGCTTTGTTTACTACGGTCTGGTTACGGACTTGAACTCGGACTCGGAGTGGGGCGGGTGCCGGAGTTCCACGGAACTCCCGAAAGGTGTGGAGCTCCGCCAGAGCCCCATTACGGAATAGGATCAGTCACAAAGGGATTCATTCAATCTCACTAAATATGTTCTGTTCATCCTTTATGTTAAACTAGGTTAGAGTGCTTGGTCGCAAAGGCCTAAAATGCCATGATGGTTAAAGGTAGTAATGACATCGTCTGATTGGTCAGTATGTCGTGCTATTATCAATCCGCTCCACATCGCAAGTTTCCAAGTTTCGACCGCTTGAATTACTCATCACCTTCTCTTACCACGACAAACACTAACAATGGCGGAAAGAATCAGATATGACCAGTCTCAGCTCGAGGCATACTACGATCGCATTGCGCTTCCCGCAAAGATTCGCTTATCAGGCATCCACTATTTCCCACCTGACGCTCAGCTTGAATACCTCAACACCCTTACGAGACAACAACTCCTCACTGTCCCCTTTGAAAACCTAACTCTTCATTACTCGTGGAATCGGGTCGTCGATGTCAATACGGATCATCTCTATGATAAGATCGTGGGAGAAAAGCGAGGTGGCTACTGCATGGAAAACAACAGTTTCTTCCATACAGTTTTACTCTCTTTAGGATATGAGGTCTATATGGTTGCTGCAAGAGTCTTTAGTCCCGATACAAAAGAGTATGGTGGTATTACTCATTGCCTCAATGTAGTGACTATCGGAAGAAAGTCGTATGCGGTGGATGTTGGTTTCGGAGCGCGCACGCCTACTATACCTATGGAGCTCGTCCACGAAAAGGTCTTTGAGCGATCAGATACAGGCCAAATGCGTCTACGCTATGATACTATTCCTCAGTATCTAAGCAAGCAGAAGATCTGGATATACGAATACCGCTCTCGCGGTGGGGAAGAATGGATCCCTCAATGGTCTTTCGCCGATTTTGAAGTTCTTCCAGACGACATCCGCGTCATGAACATGGCCCCTTCAAGAAGCCCTTCGAGCTTCTTCACCTTCAAGGTTATTTGTGTGCAGTTTACTTCTGAGAATGAAGATTATTCCAATGTGAATGTGAGGGACGTGAAAAAGGCCGGGGGTGAAATCGATGGTGGCTTGATTATTGATGGCAATTCCTTCAAGTATCGCAAGGGCGGTGCCACGAGATGGGAAAAGACTTTCAAGACAGAGGATGACCGTTTGGAAGCACTGAGGAAGTACTTTGGTGTCGAGTTGACGGTGGAGAACCAAAGGGCTATCAAGGGAACTGCTGGTGCTGTTGCGTAACATGTTCATGATGGATTTGAGATAAAGGAATATTCATATGAACAATCTATACAACAACCACATAGGATTCGAATAACAAACCAAATACCGAATCCTAAATTAGTCACATACCTATGTCTCTACTGAAAGTCCATATCATCCAAAATAGCCCACGCCATAGAAGGACTCATCTGAAGATCACTCATCTCATCAACGACATCCCCTTTGGCCATCACAAGTGATACCTGCCCCTTAGCCCTCTGATACAACTGCTGAGACACAGAGAGCAACGTTTTATACGGCTCATGCGGCAAATTGCTGCCCATATCCCCCAACGTGCTAAAGCACCCATCCAGTAGTTTACGGTCCTGCAAAACGAGGTTGTGGTCTGGAAACTCGATCATATTGACTATGAGGAGAATAAGACATGAGTATGAACTACACGTGTGAAGCCTACTTCCGATGTGAGTACCATGCCGACACTTGGAGGGGTTTCTTACCAGAGTATGTACTCCGTTGGTCGTCTTGCAATAAGTAACTCCATACAGGTTCGGCTGTATTCAACGCACTGGCTCCATTTCGGGGGTAGCGGTGGGAGATCCCCTCGGCGTATTCCAACAAGCTCATCGCTAACATCTATTAAAGCGGGAAACAAGTAACGCCTCACCCTCGTGATCCACGCATCTTCAAAGGTAAAAATAGACCGAATCTTGATGCGACACTCAGCATGGTGAAACCACAGACTCATCATGAGATCTCTTGATATTGGAGGAAGTCGTTTCTCAATGCCTTCAGCGGTGTGGAATTCCACGGGTATTTCACGCGTCCATTCTTCTAGCGTGTCCTCTATACAAACGATAGTATTTGTCTTTTGTTCTTGGGTGAGTTTTTGGGATTTGTGACTGTAGAGAAGGTCATGTGCTTTGCCTTGGATGAGGGCGAACTTTGCGACTGTACGCAGGTAGTTGAAACATATGTTATCAGTTGAGGAGTTGATAACGCCGAGGTCGCCTTCGGGATCTGGCTCTGGGAGGTCCATATCTGTTTCGCTATCGAGCTGAAGACATGGGCTTTGAGATCGCTGAGCCATTTCCTGCGAGTGATGAGTATCAACCAAGATGAAATAGCCAATGCCCATAACATACCTTATCATAGATGTATGAGAGCCAAAACAACCGACGTCGATGTGCTTTTTCCGCTCTCGACAATCCAGCCTGTGCTTGTTTCAAGTGCAGTCCTAGACTTTGAGCAAGTCGAACCACACTTGCAGTCAACACAACAGCAAGTTGAAAATCCGGCGATCCTTGAAACAAAATGATCATGCCCAGAAGAACTTGCAACCCCATCAGATCTTTGCCCTGCATCATCAGATCAGACATAACAGAACGTACATTCTGAGTACACTGGGCGAATGCTGGATCGTCTATTGCTCGTCCTTCGACTATACGGTAACTAATAGCCAGAACAACATTTATAGCAGCCCACGAGATCATGGTGCGCTTAGTTGAACCGGAGAACCAGTCAAGAAGCATGCGCATAAACGCAGTTTCATCGAATAGTGGGATAATGGCATTGTAATTCCGGAAATAATTGTCCACAACTGGAAGAATCTCTGATAAAGGTGCGAGTTCCAGCTGATCCGAAGCCGGAGCCTTCACGGTCTGGGGTAAGGGATCTGTGATAGCTGCTGATTGAAGTCCTGACACATCTAAAGGTGTGCGACCCTCGGACGTAATCCAGTCACTAGAGGAGCTAGAATTATCGACATCGTTCAAAGCGCTGGGATGTGGTTGTGATTCTGGTGCTGAGGCTTGCCCTGTGAAGACAGAGAGAAGAGCCTCAATAGTAGCCAGACGTTCCTCTAGAACAGCAACTCGATCGGGTCTTTGCAGTCAGAACCACAATTTAACAAATACAGGTGCATTTTCTTACTGAGATGCCGTTGAAGGCGTTTGTTTTAACCCTCTATCGCGAGCAGATGCCCTTCTTGTCACCGTAGTCTGACAGCTAACAGCATAAAGCGTGCAATTAGAGCACGTCGGCTTCTGCCCGTCGCATTTAATTTTCCGTGACACACAATAATCGCACGCTAAACCATAAACTCAAATCAGCTTGTTCACTAATTATAAAAATACACTCTCCTGTGATTAGGTCGCACCTTTTCTTCTGCTCGACTGCATGGCCGTTAAATGTCGGGATAATGATCAGACCATAAATTCTAGCGGGGTCAGATTTGATCCAGTCGGATAGCGGTGTTTGTGAAAAAGCCGCCAGAAGATAGACTCCGCCGCATTTTAACAGGCGCAGGGGACCGGGGGATTTAGGGTACGTTGGTTAGTTAGCCTAGGTCCTAGGCATTTCATCCCTGAATATCTTTCTCCTTATCGTGGCAAATACGAGGATATCTATGATGCGACCATCTTTGGGTGGTTGCACGCATTAGGGTAATCTGGCCTTGTATCATCATCACATCATTTGAAGGTCGAGTAATTTTGTGAATATCACAAGCTATGTACACCCCAAATTGTACAGTGATGGGGGTGCGGAGTTGGCATGACCAGGCTTCACGTGGCGGAAGATAGTTTAAACGCCCCCGAGACAAGTGGCAATGCGGGGATCGTCAGCTTCATCAGATTGATTCACATTCACATTCCATCCACTCCAAGATCCATATTCATGAATAACAAACTCCATTTTTATTGCAGCCCAAGCGCTAAAGCAATGCTCTAGTTCTATCGCGTTTATCGCGTGAAAGTCTAGTCTATCGTTTATATCTATGTCGATGTCTATCGCCTCGTAACATGTCGGCTACCGAGACCCGGAGATCTACTCCTTGGCCCAGCGCATGGCACCCTTGTTGGTGGGGTCGTGCTCGACGTACTTGAGGGTGCCGAAGATGGTCCAGAGCTGGCCGATGAAGTTGCGGTCGTCGCGGCAGTAGTGGTCGCCGATGACGGGCTTGATGGCCTCGGTGGCCTCGTCAGCCTTGTAGAAGGGGATCTTACTGCAAGAGGGGTTAGATGTGGACAGACCCAATTAAGTGGTAGGTCAACTTACGGGAAAAGATGGTGGACGACGTGCTTCTCGATGATGCCGTGGAAGAGGTGCTTGCCAATGAAGCCGAACTCGCGGTCAACAGTGGCGAGAGCACCCTTGACGTAGGTCCAGCCCTCAGCGGTGTAGTGGGGAACGTCGGAGTGGTGGTGGTGCAGGTAGGTGATGGCAACTAAGGTCATATTAGAAACAGCCCACCGGTTCGAATCGATTTCGAGAACTTACCGAGCCAGTTGTGAACCCAAAGGTAGGGAACGAGGTAGAGGTAGAGGACGGTGGAGGTACCGACATACTTGGAGGCAATGTACAGAGCGGTACCCATCAGAGCAAGACCAAGATCGGAGATGGCAATGAAGATGGCCTCGCTGGGACGGAAGACAGCGCTGGTGGGCTCAAAGTGACTGACGCGGAACCACTTGGACAGACCGGTCTTGGGCTCCCACTGCTTGCTACCCTTTCCAGAGCTGGCGTTGAAGAACATGTACACCTGCCATCCGAAAAGCTGGTGGAAGATGAGCTTGATGAGCTGCGCAGCAGGGGTATCCTCGAAGAGCTCAGCAATGTCAACACCGCCAATGACAAGAGACTTGGAGGGCTTGGGCTGAGTGGCGGGGACAAAGGCCATGTCGAGGTCCATGTGTCCATGGAAGCGATGGTGGCGGTGGTGGGAGTACTTCCAGCTGAAGTAAGGGACCATCAGGAACGAGTGGAGGGCCCATCCGGTGACATTGTTGACCTTGCCGTGGAGAGAGAAGGCACCGTGGCCGCACTCGTGTCCGAGGATCCAGATGCCGGTACAGAAAAGTCCCTGGACGAAGCCGTAGACCATCCAGGCAGCGACGCGGAGGGTCGGGTCGGGGATGCTGGGGATGTATGTGAGGGCGGCCCAGACGAGAGCAGAGACCATGGCAAAGTCGCGGAAGACATAGTAGTAGGATGTGAGGAGCGAGGGCTGGAAGCAGTGCGCGGGGATGGCATCCTTGATGGTCTTGATGTCGGGGAACTGAGGCTGAGAAGTGGCCTCGAGAGTGACCTGAGGGGATCGAGAGTTAGAACATGCTGCAGAGCCGGAGACGACAAGCACGGAGCTTGACCGACTTACCTTGAGAGGGTCCTCAACCACAACGGTGGTGGCAGTTCGTTGTCTGGTCGCCATTGTACCTGTGTGCTTGGGGGGGAGAGTGAAGGAAGAGAGAATGCACAGCAGTCAATCGATCAATCACTCGAGGAGAGGACAACACAGAGTTTAAAAAAGAAAAAAGGTGAAGAGGGAACGAAAAAGAAAGAGAAATTTCTCGGGAAACCCCAACAAGCTCTCTTAATAACCTATTTTGCTCTTCCTACCAGTCCGTCTCAGGATTGAGAGCCTTGACCTAATCCAGCGATAGCTCTACGAGAGGGAAAAAAAAAGAAGCGGATCTTAAGCAACAACAAAAAAAGGGACACACCAAGGGCTCTCTCTCTTCCCCCCATGCTCGGTTGGGAGAGGGAAAAATAGGGGTCCAAACTCCGTTTGCTGCCCCGGCCAGGGCCAATTAGGCTGTGCTCATGGGCCCACGATGTGCGGGAGATCATGGAGAGAAAGCAGAGGCCTTGGTCCACCAGAGGGGACCAGAAGAGGAGCAAAAAAAAGAAGGAGACGTGTTCAGCATGTGGAGTTCCCCCGAAACCCTTAAGGTCTTTGCTTGGCTTTCTAAGAGCTTAGCACTGCGCGGGTCTCCAGAGGCAAATAAGCCCCCCCCTTACGAGCAAGGGGACCATGTAAATCCCTTATTTTTGTTGAGATTCTGAGGATCCGCGATTGTTCTTTTTTTTGTTGCGGTGAGAAGAAGCGGCTCTGCTTTTTCGCCTCTTGACGAAATGATACCGAGATTTTCGCTTTGGCTTTTTGTAGCAGTCTCGTCTAGAATGCGTCCCTATTGCTTCTCTGCAGATCTCATCTCGAATTTAAAAATAAAAAAAGAGAGACATGAGGCGACACTGGAAGGTTTCCGGTTCCTGAAGAGTGGGGCAATAGAGTTCCTAAGATAAGGGTCTGAGTGGCTAAAAGGTTGCATGTCACGTTATTTAGCTCAACAGAAGGTTTCTGGAACTGATACGAGTCGCTATCTTTTTTTCTTCATTTTTTTTTCGCATGTGTCAGGTGTTAGTATCGTAAAGATCTAACTGAATTAGCAGACAAAATGCGTCTGCTATCTCGATAAGCTTTGTTCAATTGCTCTAGTCGTAAATTGTCTCCGATTGACAGGCAGCAGGATAAGGCCCATGCTTTGCTAGCCAAGCTTCTCTCTTTATTCTAGCCAGCTTTTATCGTAGTGTGCGGATCTCAATTCTGCAAGCCACCTGTCGTGCCAGTGCCACATGCGTTTGTTTCTCTTCTTCTGCGAGTCGTGGGTAAAAGCGGACCAATGGAGGTTCCGAGCCGGACCAAGGTAAAGCGCCTCTTCTTGAGTCAAGCTTTGGAGTTTTTGAGTCAAGGTTTCACATGCTACAGATTTAAATTATCATGTGACTGGGTGCCTCGCTCAAGTGGTACATGAGAAGGTACATGAAGATCAAAGTATACCGATGTCTGATTCAATGCATATGTCATTCTATTATTTCTCGTATCCACGCCATCAAAGGCATATCTCTAAGCTTATCTATGTGCAATATAATGCGTGCAATTATATACTGTGCCGTATATGAAACAAGATCCGTAGTATCAAATGAATAAAACACAAAACGTGCCAATGGTCCCTGCGCCTGGTTTTATCGACATGGGCTCCCTCCCCCTCGTATGCTTTATTTCATCCACTTGCCTTTCTCCTTGTACATTATCGTTACATTTCATTATTATACCCACGTCCATTTCGTCTAGAAAATGAACGAGGCGACAAAGACCAGGCACGTGTAAACGGTGGTGACCGTATATTCCGCCTCGAACCACGCTGCTTGACCGCCGAATGCGATCTTCTTACTCGCCGGCGTGGGATGCGCCACCTGCGTCTTCGGATCCCGGCTGAGCAGGTCTTCGCGGTCGGGCATGGCAGGCGGGTCAATCGCGTACGAAATGGGCGTCCACAGCGAGCTGCAGATGAAGAGAAACGTCAGAGGTGGCCAGAAAGCATGCGTGAGAAGGGCGGTGAGTGTATCGCGGACTGTGTCGGATGTAACGAAGGAGCGGAACGACGTGAGAGCCACGGCGACGAGGGTCAGGTATACAAAGGCCAGGTGGAAGATGGCCATGTAGTTGATGAGGATTCCCCAGAGACGGCGGAACATATTCTTTCTGAGCTTGACGTCGCGCTCGTTGAGTGCTGAGCCGAGAGAACCTGTGGGCTTGAAGGCCTGCGTTTGACCACCGAGCCACGTCGGGAGAACGAACGACCGGATAATGCACAGCGCGATGTAAGGTGACATCCAGAGCTGGTATCGCGAACCTCGCTGGCCGGTGTGGTAGCCTGCGGGGATGAAAAGAGCAAACTCGCACAGTCGGTTCGAGATGACAGACGCGAAACACGCCCGGATCAACCATCGGAGCTGTTCGTCGGTGGCGTATGCAACAAGAGGTTTCTGCATGATCAAGATAACCGGAATAGCGAACATGGAAATGGTAAGAAGAACCGTGTACAGACTCAGCGAGGCGTACAAGAAGCCGGAGAATCGCTGGGCGCTGGTCATCTGTCGCACTTTATCGCCCCAGAGGCAGAAGTTAAGCTTAAAGGAAGTATCGACGGTTCCAATGGCCCATCGCGTGCGCTGCTTAAGATGACCGCCGTAGTCCTCGGGGACAGTGCCGAACTGAAGAGGCTCGTGGATAAAAGCTGTCTTCCAGCCCTTACCAAGCATGAGCGTGGATGTAGCGACATCCTCGGCCAGGGATCCAAGAGGGAAGTTACCGATCTGGTCGAGGGCCTCTCGTCGAGCTACGTAGCCGGAACCGGTACACCAGGCGACACCAAGGGCATCCTTAATGGGCTCGATGACGTGCACGAAGAAGTCGAGACTCTGGGCTAGAGGGTCAGAGGGGGGAGTGTTGTAGAAGAGTTGGGGAGGACAGGCGAGAGCCATCTTGGGGTCGATGAGCATGTGGGGGATGATAGCACGGAGCCAGTCACGCTCGGGAATCTATCGTTGTAAGCAAGTTGGATGTAAGCCAGGGGAGAAGACTTACCATATCAGCATCCAGAGCTGCCATGAACTGACCGGCGCCTCCAGGAAGCTTGTGCACCTCGTCCAAACCGTAGTTGAGATTGCCTGCCTTGAAATGATGAGGTTGGCCAGGAATCTTGACTCGGGCCATGTAGTACAAATTCGGGTAGGTCATGGCCAGCTTTGAACATTGCTGATCGAGGCCAGGGGACTTTCCATCATCCAGCACAATAACTCGGTAGCGATCACGAGGATAGTCTAGATCACAGGCTGCTCGAACCGTATCCATGACCAGGTCGTCCTCCTCACCACAGCAGGTAATGAAGGCATCGACAGTCGGAACATCATTACCCGTCAATCTCAACTTCGGGCGCTGTCTCTTCTTCATCGACCACATCGTCCAAGTATTATGCATCATTGACGGGATTGCCACAGCAATCTCAACAGCGATAAACGTCCACGCACCCCCGTACGTCTCGTCAGCAGCATTCTGCGCCCAGATAACACAGGCGATTCTCAACGCCAGATACGCCAAGTACAAGCCCGTATTGGCAAACGTCAGCACCGGCACGAGCCGGAATACCCATCTCTTCCAGCCTTTCCAGATATCCACATCGTCACGCTTGTGAATCTGCTGGATGGCGCTGCTGTCGACGCTATAGTCCTTGTTGTGCAGCGTGTTGCTGCTGACGCTGTGCGGGGAGCCCGCGCCGCCGCCGGGCAGTAGGGCCGCGAGACTTAGGTGGCTTTGGTTCTGTTTGTCGGGGAGAGAATAGTCAGTTATACTGCGCTGGTTGACGAGGGTGCGGGTGCTGGGTACCATGAGGCTGGATGGTCTCCAGTCGACGGACGAATTGCCCGGGTGGTGGTGCAACCGCGCGGGCGTTTCTGTGCCGCTGCGTAGAGACGGCGTTGCAGAGCGTGAGCCACCCGGTGTGTCGGCGAAGTACTGCCCAGGGCTGTTGGCGATATGAGGAGGCCATTCTGGTGCTGGGCTGTAGTCGTCGATGTGTGCCTGCAAGGGCCGAGCTGGTCTGCCGTGCTCTGTGATGGAGCGGCCCTGCATGTCTTCAACGGAGGACTGGTAGGGAGAATACGGCGTGTAGGCCTGCCCTTCTGGCGGACCGTATGGTGAGTGCAGGTCCTGCTGGAAGTATTCCTGTTGTTGCTGTTGCTGTTGATACTGTCTTTGCTCATGTTGCTGCTGATGTTGACGCTGAACATCTATCTCTACCATCTCCCTATACTCCCTCTCCTGCTCCTCCTCAGCATGACCGCGATGCCCGTTCATCTTAGACGCATGCGTCGAAAGGTTGTCGTCCGGGGGCCCGCTTTGTAATGGTGAAAGTTAATTGGCGAAGCTTGGCATATGCTTGGGCGCTGGGGTTCTTCAAAAAACGAGTGACTATCTGCAAAGAAAACAATGCAGGAATTGTAGATGAAAAAAGAGAAAAAATACCAAGAGGTACGGAATACAATGTTCAAGACGAGGAAGAGAAGAAAGCAAGGGAGAGGGAAGAAAAGGAACCTGGGGCGTGTCATTTGAGTTCCAGCGAGAGACTGGCACGTCCCCCCCAGTCTGTACAAAGTATGTATAGCATTGGTAACTACGGAGTAGACAAGTGTTATTCTTGGGGATAAACAAGCTCCAGCCACTCTGGTCCCCTCTTTGTACGGAACGCACATGCCGAAGGGCAAGATTACAGGTAAAAGCGAGTACAAGAACAAGACTAGGACTAGACCAAGTGATCCAGGAACGGGCAACATTTTGACACGCCCACCAGTGACATGATGCCCTTTTTCTCGTATCGCAAAGATCCAGTGAACCAATACGACTCCCGGGCCAGGATGGTCCCCGGCTCTAGATCAGGGGCATGTTCAGCTGGTGCGTAACGCTATCAGCTGTGATTGTAAACGCTGTGATTGGTTGGCACGCTGACATTCTTGGTCTGTCGGCATTTCCACACAGGGGACCACCTTTTAGTTTGGCATATGCAAGGGAGGGGGGAGTGTGCATTAACGAGAGAGAGAGAGAGAGAGACAAGACAACAGCGCCCAAAACGGGAAATACAGGCCTGTGCAAAAGATACGCAGGATGAGAGAATCGTCTTTGCGCCAAAAGCTTGTTCTTTTTTTCTTTTACCCCCTTCCCTTGGGCTTCTTTTCCCGGAACTGTATTCCAAAGACGACAATCAACTTCCTCGTCTTTCTCATTCTGCTCATCTTCAAGGCGGCATCATGACATTTCGCTTCCTCGTCAACTTCGGGCTTCTGGCCCTGCCCATCGCCATTACGTTGGGCGTGCTTATCGGTCTGCAGAGCCAGCGCGAGGCCAGCGGTGGTCCGCCTCTGTTCAAGCCTGATCCCAAGCCGACGGATCGGATCAAGAAGAAGAACGGCATCTTGACTGAGCAGCATTGTCAGAAGTCTTATGGTATCCATCCCCAGACCAAGGGCCAAGAGTATACACGTGAGTACATCCTTATTTCTTCTGTTGTTTTGTAGAGAACGTGGGCATGTAACTTGCCGTGACCGTTGGGTGCTGTGCTACTTTAATTGAGTTACACTGCTAACTGTTACATAGTTAATCCCAATCAGTGGGGTTGGAATGAGGGTGATGATGGCAGTTTGTGTCTATATGTAAGTCAAGCTTCTCTTATACATTATATATACCTGCCTTCCCCATCATGCCTGTCCTCACAATTCACCAACCATTCAACCTCAATCCTTTACATCCTAACACATACAGGTTGACATCAACAACAATGAAACATACGCCACAAAGACCACCGCCCCTCACTGGTCCGTAGTATGGGAATACCCTCAAGGTCCAGAGACGGCTCCCGTCCACGCCTTCCCCAACATCAAAGTCGACGGCGATGTCTTCCCCGCCAAGCTCAACTCCATCGACAAGATCGAGATCGACTTTGAGTGGACGTACGCAATTGGCAACAAGTCGACAAAGGGCTCCAAACCTGTGACCAAGACGGATCTGACTGACCTCAAAGACCATCTGCTCAACGCCAACGTCGCGATGGATATCTTTATGGATAAGGACCAGAAGAAGGCGCAGGACAGTGCAGATGCGTCGCATGAAGTCATGGTGTGGTTTGCTGCTATAGGTCCTGCCACGCAACCCCTCGGCTTCAATGTCGACGGCTCTAATCCCTTGGCCACAAAGACGCTTCACGGCACAGAATTGTGAGTTGTTTCTCTGCGCATCTCTTCCTCCAATTAACACCTCTCAGCAAACTCTACTACGACATCAACCAGTCTAAGCAAAAAGTCTTGACATGGTATGTCGACAAGCCAACGGAAAAGTTCGACGGCGATCTCTGGCCTCTTATCGAGGACATTCTCTCCATGGACAACAGCGATTACCCCTCAGCATCAGACTACATTGGGTACATGTCATGGGGCACAGAAGCCTACTCGGTCAACACAACCGTCACATTCGACGTTCCTAGCCTGTCAATAAACGTGGGGAAGAAGGCCTAAACGAACTAGATAATTGTAATTTTTACCTGCATATAGAATTAATGAATGGCGTTTTTATTTTGGTTGTAAATCACGAAACACGTCTTCGTAAACAAGAACACGCTGACTACACGCCACATTTTTGCTTCACCAGGCAACGAGAACATCTCCCTTCAACCAAAGGGATTAATTACGAGAAACGCCATGGCTTATGCAGATCGGTTAGACCGCGGTGCGAGACTTCCACACACGCCATAGTAGCGTGTGTGATTGAACGGTAGTGGCCGC
Source organism: Fusarium torulosum (assembly GCA_900312805.1). NCBI lineage: Eukaryota > Fungi > Ascomycota > Sordariomycetes > Hypocreales > Nectriaceae > Fusarium > Fusarium torulosum. The sequence continues at coordinate 66,812 of ONZP01000154.1, forward strand.
TGAGAGGCCGAGAGAAGTTCGTATTTTCTTTTGTTTCGGTTTGTTAATTCGTGATCTAGACGAGCATTTTGGAAGGGAGGGTGCACGGATGCCTTTTTGCGCCTGGTCCGTTCGCTCAGGTACCGGCTGCAGGGAGTGTGTTTATCACAGTCATCTATGGAGAAAATCCGAACTTTGTTTAAACAGAGATTTTGTCCCGGTTCATCCGACATCAGAATCTTCAATGTTGATGTTCTCTTTAGATGAGTCGTTGCTAATCACTTCCACAACAAAACGGTCTTGCAGAGGGACTCGTATTGGATAGCGATAACTCACAGCTACGAGCGTCGCTATCAGTGATCACCAAAGCCGTGCACGAGCAAGGGGTTAGTTAGCGATCCCAAAAAAGAACACATCCTTGCAGACCCTGCTGTCATGTCAGCTGGCATGGGATGAAAAGGCATTGCTCCGGTGCGGTAGTAACCTCGTTATCGAACGCAGTATTGACCGAGACGAATCTAGAGCAAAAGAAGCGCGATGGAGCATTTTACGATACGGTAGCTATTGCAAGCAATATTTAAATAATAGCGTCTTGTTAAACTGGCTCTTCCGCTGCCCACCACCAACAGTCCACCATGGGCGCCACCAACATCAATTCAATGTCACAGCACAAAAGACATACGTAAGCTTCTCCATTGACAAAGAAAACGTCAATGTGAGGTATCCCAATAACAAAACATCCCTGCTCCATTGCCGATCTGATCATTGACCGGGTATCAATGTCTGGTGGCCTGATAGCACGAAGAGAAAAAGAAAACACGAACACCGTTGTCTCAAAGCTCGGACACCAGCACTGGTAACTCACCGGCCCGTGTGGCATCTCCAGTTCTCGAAAGGACCTTGAGCCACTCCCGCAGAGCTTTCTCGACGCTATTGCAATTGACATTTCCTTTCACGAGGTTGGAGAAACTTAATTCGAAGCTCCAGATCAAGGCTGCTCTCAATTGGCCTCTTGAGGGCTGTGGAATCGCGCCGTCAAATAATGGTATAAAAATATCTCATCGTCGATCCAACGTAAAAGTTTTCCTGTGTATCAAGAGCCGCAACTGAACGTCTACTCCCTCCCTACTGCAAACCCTAACTCGTCTATCTTGGACGTCATGGTCTTTCCTTGGCTCCGAAATCAAGCATTGCCCAGGTCTTGCCAAGGGGGCGTGTGGTCCCCCTGGTTCGGTACCTGCGTCAGAAAGTTCGTCTTTCACCCTTGTGTTATTAGTGTAGGCTTATAAACTTAGCAAAGAGTTGTTGATGGGATAGGAGATGGCATGGGATATTAATTAGGGCTGGATCTTGTTAGAGAAGCTTATCGTTGTTGCATTGCGGTAAATTAACTTGGAAATAACTCAATGCTGTGTCTGCCAGCTTGGACAATTGAGGCCGGGATGAGGGCGTGACGGCGATAAGGATGACCAGGGCTGGGGTTTCATGGAGGGGTTCGCTATCATGATGGCGCACCTTGCAACGGTCAAGTCAAATTGATGGCGGCCTCACCGATGATAACGATTGCACATGGGAATATTCTTCATGTGAATATCCGTACTTGATCTGCACTGTAATCTTACAGCGGTATCTCGGTCCAGCAACGTTAGCTGTGATTCCACTGCATTTCACTAATTCACCCCACGGCCGAGGATGCATGATCCGCAGCGGGAGGAATCGCACTTTGACCATCTGTCAGCACTTTCTCTCCATTATCCACAGAAGGATGAGCCCCTGTAAAGTAAACCTTCGATTTACACCAACATTGTCGAATCTACGACTTGTCAAGTAAGTGGCCGCATTTGTCTCGCTCTCGAAATATATATGATTCATTTCCAAGCTACTGCGAAACTACGACACCATCAACTTAAAGCCCGCATGCAGGCATCTTCGACCTGGCTTGGTGCCGCAGTGCCTCACTCAGTCTTACCCTGTATCATCGAAGGTATCTCTTCCACGGGATTATCATGACGACGTATACGTTCTCCAAGTTTTGGTGACTACAATAGGCAAATAGTCGATGGTGAAGTAAAATTAATGTTGGACCTGGCTTTTGGATGCACCAATTGACGATGTTGGCATTCATTAAGTCTTTCGAAGCACTTTGAAGAAATGAGGGCCCACGTCAGCAAAAACACGAACCAGCTTCCTATCAAAACATGCGTCTCTCTTTCATGCAAGGTTCAATATGGACCTAGACATGCCCAATTGCATTTAAAATGCGTCAAGCCTCAAACACGAACTCTTATGCTTATTTCACTCCAAGATCATGTCGCGAATCATGTCAAACACAACCATCCAAGATTACAAGTTAGGCCATTGCCAGCGAAGGAAGATCCCCAGCAATTAACTCTGAAACAACACAGGAATGCTAAAATGATTACTTGCCCAGATCTGCTGTAGATGCAGTGATACATGTCTTAATTGAGCCTCCCTTGAACCCAACATGGCCTACGATCTGTCTGGCGGAGAGTCTCCGACCGGATCATGCATCCGTTCGTTCGGGCGGCCCGCAGTCGCCATTCCATCACGGCCATAACAAAGCTTCACTTCAAGGGATATTTTGGCCGGGCGTAAATAGAGAGATTGCGCGTACTTTCTGCATACTAGGAGTAACTAAATGTCTGAGACACTGCAGCCTATGGAGGCTTTGGTCCGCTTGTATTCGGGAATCTCTTGAGCCTAGAACAATGGCTTTCTCAACATCCGCAGACGATGTGATGCGCATACATATATCTGACCAAGGACCCGCAGATATCATCGCATCGGCATGCTCAAGGTTGAGTTACCCCACGATGGTATTGCTCATTCCGATGCAGGTGTGGAGTGGGCGATTGGTGACAGGTCGACCAGTTAACCCCACCATTAACACCTCGTGTTTGCTGGGAAGTACACAGACTTGTCATCGCTTGAACTAGGGACATCTGGTTCCAGTGGTATCAACAGGTTGCGGCACGAAGAAGAGACGCTGACCAGCGACTAGGATCTCTAGATCAATAGCAAACCTGCACAGGCTGTGCTGTTTTCGCTGCGGGTGAACGAATCGACGTGGCACTCATGCATGGTGCAGAATCACCCGTGCTTCCTTTACCACCTAGTTCCCGATGCATAGATTGGTCCGCGTTCAGGTTCTTGGACATGGCACTTGATACAAGAAGTTCCCGTTGGTACCGAAGCTTCCTGGAAGAGTAGTAGGCTCCGACGTCAAGACCGACTGTTACCTGCACCGCGCCAATCCTCGGTCTCATCAAGCGATGAAATCGTTCAAAGACTCGGGCGACCGGGTGGAATCATCAAGCAAGACCTCGTCGCGAAGTGGTAGATCCTTGAGTGCATCGCCTGTTCCCACTGTTGCGGTTACTGTCCATTGTCGTAGGATGTCGTCGACTTCGTTCCTAGTGCCCGCGGTGTGGTCATGGCCTTCATAAACTGAAGCAATCTCTAACTGGGCGGTCACTGCGTCGATGGCCATGACAAGCGAATGAAGGCTGACGGTGAGTCTAACAACGACAGGGTTGATCAGACAACTGGTAATGGTTGAGTAGTACAAGGCGGATGTATAGCTTGCATTTCGCTAGGCTATATTGTATTGTCAATCAATGATGTGTGAGTAGGCCCCACGGCAACTGTGCAAAGCGAGTAAATGTAGCAGAGCCAGGCGGTGCAACGTTGATGCAAATATTATACGGCCAAGCGTTATAGCTCATCAAGGGTGGCAAGAAAAGCCCTGGCAAATTGACCTTGGTCAGATCTAGGCCGCAGTAGCACAATCGAGGGGATAGTTCGGCACAAGAACAGTGACCATATAGCCTCAAGTCCTCTGCGCAAAGCGAGCGCGCTCGGTAGGAAGCATCGAATGTGGGAGTGGAGGAACAAGATAGGTGATGAATTGTAATGTAAGCCGTACTCCTCTCAGCACCTCCATGTCTGTCGCGGCAAGATGCCAGTCGCTTCTGTCCATCATCTCCAGCTCTCATGGTATCATTGAGGTCCCTCTTTACCCTCCTCCCAATCCTTCACGGCAGCAGCAAGTGCCTTCTTCGCCGAGGCCTGTCGCGCAAGAAACGGTCCATTGAAGATTGTGTAGAAAGGCATGTGGCTGTTCGCATGGTCGGCTGCAAACTCAACAGTGCAGTCCCTACCCAGCGCTCGCTTGGCGATCTTGACGGTCTCGCGCAGCATATCCTCACCGAGTCCGCGGCGTCGATATCTCGATCTCGTCGTCCACCCGCGAATGAGCGCCGTGCTGTCGCTTTTGTTGAGACGAAGAATGACAGCCCCAATGATCTCCTCTCCGAAACGCGCTCCAATGATGCTGTCTTCCACATCGTTGCTCTTGAGCCAGTCCAGCCAATCCGTTTCCTCAGCGATGCGGATATATGCGCTGGTGAAGTAGCGGATTGCCACGAGGTATGTGATTACAATGCCGGGGTAGATGGTTATCATAGTGGTGACGTCTTTGCCAACATTGGCGCCATAGTGCGCGATTGCGAGAACCGCTGTGAAGATGGAGAGAGCAACCGGGTGGAAGATGAGGGCGCGTGAGGCTGTTTGTCGCTGCTGAGCGACGCTGTCGACGACTAATTTGAGGGCGTCTTTCTTTTCGTTTGGCTGAGTGAGGGTCTCAATTGCCAGTGACGGGGGAACTGTCGCTTCATACATGGTGGTGAGTGTTGTCGAGGATTATTGTCGGTGCGATGGGTAAATGATGTGTCGCGTGAGGGCTGAGGAGCATCCTTGACAGGTCCTTTCAGCGCATGTGATAGCCTCTCAGCAGCAACAGCAAAAGCCAGAAACAGCAGCCACCAGAGATAAAAGAACGAAATGTTAGTAATAAGTCAACTTGGACACTTGTCCAGATGAGAGCGCAAGATGATTGTCAATGGAATTAGACCGGCAACACACACAACCAAAGCTGAAGCCGTGATATCCGACTCTCGCAATTCGGTGTCCCAAAGTGGCAATAGTCAAAAAACGATAGCGCCCGACGTCTCGGTGTCTGTTGTCGATATGGTTAAAAGAACCATAAGCTGTCTGTTCCGTCATAATTAAGATTACAGTGAGAAAATGAGAAAAGGTCCCTGCCAAGGCGGGTCGGAAGCACGCTAAATCCGTGCCGTTTACCGAGACCCCAAACGGCGGGAGCCAATCTGGTGCGCACGTGGGAGCGTCTATTCGCTACGAACTGTAAGTCGTCTCTGCACTCCCAACAACCGAGCATGGAGCCTCAGGAGATGGCTGAGAGAAGATGGTCGAGCATGTACGCCAAGGCGATCATATTACTGGAGGGAAGATATGTGGGTATGTGTTTTGGAGTGGTGGTTCTCGGTTGCGACGGCAGTAGATGGGATTCTTCGTGGTGAAATGGAAAAGGATAGGTTGATTAATATTGCTTGCGGTTTAATATATATGCGGCGATCTCTCTTTCTTTCTAGATGTCTTGGCTTGGTTCTTGGCTGCAAGGATTACTCTCAGTCTGGAAAGTAGTGCCTCTTGGTGTACACCATATTGAACCACCTTCACTTTTTATACCATTCTTATTCATATCGTTAATCAAATTTTAATATCTTACCCGCCATAATGGCTGAAACCAACTCTGGCCCTGTCGGCAAGACAGCAGGAGGCAATTCAGCCTTTCACAACTTTAACAACGACTTTGCTCACGTAGCTGATCCCAACGAGCGTCGTCGTCTCGCCCTCGCCGAGATCGATAAAGCTCCCTTCGGATGGTACCATGTCCGCGCTTGTGTGGTCGCCGGTGTCGGTTTCTTCACAGACTCATACGATATCTTCTGTGTCAGCATGTTGACCATCATGCTGGGAATCGTGTACTATCCCGAGAAGGGAAAGCTGCCCACCAGCTCTGACAACGCTATCAAGCTGTCTACCTCTGCTGGAACGGTTATTGGCCAATTGTTCTTCGGTGCTATGGCTGATATAGTAGGTCGTAAGCGGATGTATGGTATGTACAACTGACCTCCTAAGATATATTGCTTCTGACGGTTCGAGAACAGGCCTCGAGTTGATACTCATCATCTTCGCGACACTGGCACAGGCTTTGACTGCTGGCTCACCGTCTGTTTCTATAATCGGCGTGCTGATCTTCTATCGAGTACTGATGGGTGTGGGCATCGGTGGTGACTATCCCCTTTCTTCGATTATCACCTCCGAGTAAGTTGATTCCATCCCGGACGGCACGGCTTCATGTTAACACCAACAGGTTTGCCACCACCAAATGGCGAGGTGCTATGATGGCCGCTGTCTTTGCCATGCAAGGTATTGGACAGCTAGTTGCTGCCCTCGTTATGATGTTCCTTACACTCGGCTTCAAGTCCTCCCTCGAGGGCGCTGCCGATACCAAGAGCTGCACCGGGGACTGCCAGGTTAGCGTCGACAAGATGTGGCGCACCCTTATTGGTTTCGGTGCCGTTCCTGCTTGTATTGCTCTTTACTGTAAGTCATTTATTTCATTCAATCCATCGAAGTCATTGAACTTGTGAAGTTGTGCTATGCTGTTGTGGTGTTGTGGTGTTGTGGCGCTGTGGCGAAGCCCCAATTCTGTGGCGTTGAGAGGATTGAATAACCTCATAATAACTAACACCCACACGCAGATCGTCTTACAATCCCCGAAACTCCTCGTTATACCTTCGACGTCGCTCGTGACGTTGAGCAAGCCGATGAGGATGTCAAGGCTTACATGACCGGCAAGCGTGAAGGTGACACCGATGAGGTTGCTCGCGCCCAAGTTCACCAGGGTGCCAAGGCCAATCTCCAGGTTCCAAAGGCCAGCTTCAGAGACTTCCTCAAGCACTACAGCAAGTGGAAGAACGCTTCTCTCCTCCTCGGTACTGCTGGTTCGTGGTTCTGCCTTGATGTGGCCTTCTATGGCCTCAGCTTGAACAACGGTACCATTCTCAAGGTTATTGGATACTCCACAAAGAATACTCATTCTGTGTATGAATATCTGTACAACACTGCTGTGGGAAACATCATTATCGTCCTGGCGGGTGCTGTGCCTGGATATTGGGTTTCGGTAGCTACAATCGATACAATCGGTCGTAAGACTATCCAGCTGGGTGGATTTATCATTCTCACGATTCTATTTGTGGTATGTTCTTCCCATGACAAGACAATTATATAAAACTAACAGGCACAGGTTATGGGATTCGCTTACAAGCATATCCCGTCCAACGGCCTCCTTGCTATTTACGTCCTTGCCCAGTTCTTCTTCAACTTCGGTCCCAACACCACTACATTCATCGTACCCGGCGAAGTCTTCCCAACTCGCTACAGATCTACCTCACACGGTATCTCTGCTGCTTCTGGAAAGATCGGTTCTATCATTGGCCAAGGAGCCATCTCCATTTTAAGAACTCGAGGAGCTACTGAGACTAACGAAGCCCCCTGGATGGACCACGTTCTCGAGATCTACGCCCTCTTCATGCTTCTCGGTGTCTTCACTACTCTTCTTATCCCCGAGACCGCTCGCAAGACTCTCGAAGAGCTCTCTGGTGAAGATGACTTTGCCAACAATGACCACGTACTGGAGCACGAGTCTCACTCTGGCAAGCCTGAGCGAACCAGCGTTTAAGAGCATGTCACTTGCTTGTGTCACGGGCTGCTGATTGGTCTCGGTACTGTGCGGAGGACAGGTTTACAACACCTTGGAGTCACATTGCCCGGGCTCTATTTAGTCATTTCTTGATTTATCCGGGTTTCGTACTCTCCTTAGTAATGGGCTTGGAGGAAGGTCAATTTTAGAAGTCAAACCCTTGGAATATACCATGCCGCATGTACAACTGTGGTTTAACACAAGCAAACATATCATGAAGTGACGTAATTTATGCTCAGTTGGTACAAACTGTTCGTGTATTTTTTATCATTAAGTATTCACGTAGTATTCCGTATCACAGTCCCATTTCCAAGACTAGCCCACCAAATTGAAGGTATATCCGTATATCCAAGCCCATTTCCCAAACACCAAAAAGCACATCCCGATGAGGCATTTACTGCTTCTTGCTACCGCCAAGCAGCCCACCAACAGTGTTTCCTACACCCTGGCCCACGCCTTGGAGACCTTCAGCGGCACCCTTTCCACCACCAACAACAGCATTCGCCGTGCTGTTCAGTGCACCAGAACCAGGTGCTTCTTTGTTGACGTAGCCGCCATCGTTACCCTTGCCCTGTCGCTCGGTTCTGTTGATACCCTCCTTGGACGCCAGGTCGCCGACGGGCTGCAGAAGACCGCCCTGGCCGACTTGGCCGCTGGCGAGGTTGTTGACACCGTCTTGTAGGTTGTCGACTTGCTCGATGCCAGTGACTTTGGTCTTGTCGAGGTTTTCTGAAAAGTGTTAGTGTACAGTAAATGGTAGACGGAGAAAGGAACGTACCCTTGGTGGCATAGCTAGCCTTGTTGTCCTTGGTGAACCACCTCAAATAGACATCCTCGAGCCAAGGAACCCACTTCTCGTACTGGTCGTTGTATGTAGCCTTTGACCACTCCATGATGAAATATGTATAAAATGGCGTTTAAGGTATTCGTTGTATCGTGTTTATCGTTGAGATCTTATCAAGACGCAAGAAGAAACAGGCGCCGGACACGCAGATTTATACACATTGCGCATCTCATGATGAAGCGGGTACGTCATATAACAAGCAAGGATCTGAAACGATGCAGGGTTTACTTCTCGTTAATCTCACTGGCTATTTGGTGCCTTGTGGTGGTTAAACAATACGTATTATGATGCTGAGGTGTGGCGCGAAAACCGGTTCTCTACTGCAGCGACTGTGCCAACTTCGGAGAGCTCCCTGCAAGGCACTGTGCTGTCGTGGCGGCGACGTCATTAGTGTGGGAGTGTTCAAGGATGAGCCACATTACAGGTTGCAAGCTGGAATTGTTGGATATTTAGATCAATTTTACAAAATTATATAATGTTGGAAAGATTTGATTCCTTATCATAAGTTGTTCAAAGATATGTATAAAATCATCCTGTCTTAATACGATACTAGAACCAGGTTGGCAGCATTGGAACTCGCACCGCATGATGCATTTCTAACCCCTGTGAGCTGTCATCGTGAATGCGTCGGAGGGATCGCTTGCATTGACATGTGACAACGTGGAAGCGATTGGCTTGGAATTGTTCACGGGATGATGGGCATGCCAAGACCGATCGATCACCGGTTTAATTAAGCTTAATACCTCTGACTCGTGTGGAAGGGACGATGGACCCTATTCAATTCATTAATGGGATTCTACGACACAATCGAGCCCATCAATGCGCAGCTTCAGGATCGCAGAGCTGTAGCCAGTTCATTATTTCCCGACCTAGCCAATATACCGCGCATATTTTATCCATTCCTCATCCACCTTCAATCTCTCGATATCCTCAATCCTAAACGACAACGCCGCCGTTATCTCCCCATCCGGTCTCTTAGGCAAAAGGTACGCAAGAGATTCAAAAGGCTCAAAGAGCGGCCTCCTTACACTTTCCGGCATCCCCAGCCCAAGCCCAAAGTCATACCCCCAGAATCCCGTTTTCGCCCACGAACTCAGCATGATATCCGTTGAGGAATTCGCATCTGCTGTCAACGACACGCTTGACTTGTCCGGGTGGTTGTGAAGATATGTCACTAACCCTCGGGTTCTTTGACGTAGGCTCGAAGGGTTGAGTTCGCGACGGAGACGGGACGCGACTGCACCCAGAGGCTCATTGGCGATTTGCGAGAGCGTGGAAATGGAGTATGTCATGTTTTGAAGCATGCCAGGATACTCCTTTGGTGCATCGAGCACCGCGCGTACGTTCACTGCGCGATGGAAGTTTGTTGGTGTGGAAGCATCAAGACGGGCAAGACGTACGCGTGTAACAGACTGCCAGATAAATGCAGAGACGGCATCATCCGTGGAGATAAACCTGGTCGATGGGTCGAGACTCTGCGTCGCCCTGTCTTTAAGCTCCGAGAGAGCTTGGAGACTAAATGAGAAGAACACCCAGCTCGCCGGTGGCGGCGTCGGTTGCTCTGTTGGTGGTGGAGATTTAACGAGCTGGTGATCAAGCTCGGGGCCGACTTCGTAGTTCTCGATCAGAGGGACTACGTTCTTGCGGTCGAGATTAATCGTGAATAGCTCTTCTTCCGTGAACTCCTCATCGCGACAGGCTTTTGACAGCAGTCGAACAATGGCATCCTGGCCAATCATGTCCATGCAACCATGCTGTGCATTGACGGTGAGTATAAGTCCGCCCTCAATAAAATTGACTTGAACAAGCAATACAGGCTCTGGATCGTCGGGAGAATAATTCGGCCCAATGGGCAAGGTCTTTCTCGGGGCGATGACATTCTCATCAAGCATCCTCATTGGAAACTCAGCCTTTCTCAAACCCTCCATTGTAGGCGCTGATGGGTCATCTCGTAGATCCTTGACCACAAGTCGCGGGACTTTCTCAAAGGGAATGATGCTGAAGATACCGCTACTTCCTTCCTTGGCGTCGCATTTCACCTGGCCTGCGACCCATGGGAAGCTCTGTGCAAGGCGTAAGAGGCCATGTTGCAGCGTAGCGACGATGGCGGGGTGTTTGGAGGGATCTGCAACAGGGAAGCAGAGGCTGATTTGGGTGTAGATTCTCAAGAGGGGTTGCTGGCCGATGATGTCTAGCTCCATGTTTAGATTGGTAGTATCTGTGTTGACCATATTGAAGAAAATTGAAGTGCTTGGTATTGATGAATTGTGACTGCCACTCCCAATAGCATATTTGTACGCGGCCAAGGTGATGCAGAAGCACGCAGAAGCACAAGGGTGACCCATTGAAGAGGTGGCCAAGTTTCTTTACTCAGAATGAGTCGAAGATGCAATTACCAGTTTTAGACTAGCTGCTCCATCCTGGGCATTGAATTACCAACATGATCGGACCATTTAGGACATTTACATAGAACACGTAACAGCTGGCTTAATTCTTTCCTATCGTGGTAACCTTGACGACTGGTGGAAATGCAGATCCAACACTTGAATTATAAATGTTTAGCGGGGACGCTGTATACTGCAATGCCCCGGAGTCGCCATTCAATCCTGTTCTATAAGTGAGATAGCTACTAAAATTCTTTAAAATCAGTTAAGCGGTTCAGCATAGTACTTTTCTATATTAAATACTATTTTGACTCTATTTGTTTCTAAAAATTGTAAAGAAATTTATATGTAATAAAGTCTCCCGTAACTAAGGTGGTTGTGATAAAAGCCAGGGACAGGACTGCACATTAGCATTGTCGCACAAGAGCAGAGACCCAGAACTTCAAACCGAGAGCACTTCAGCCTGTAATATGTCCAAAAATTCATGTCTATCATTTTTCTCCAGGTATAGCTCATTTTAAGTAACCAACGCCAGCCATGCAGTCTAAAAGCCTCATTATCTCACGTCCTACGTAGTTCTAAACCCTTGTCCTCAAATCAAGATCCCGTCCCACAAGCCTTTCCAATTCCCAATGCGCATCGATTCTACATCTAAAAGTTGGTCACGTCGCTGACTCCGTTGGTCGCACTCTGCTTCTTGTGAGCAGCCTCGATGACCTGGTCGAGACATCCGGAACTGGCGGCAACGAGACCGAGCACTGTCATATCGTCAGTCATTGTAGATGCGTAACCTGGGCTATGATACTCACGCGAAGGGGCGGGTGCCAGAGTCTTGGACTTGTACTCAGGATGGGCCTGAAGACTAATTGAGAGTTAGCAATTGCCACGAACATAGGACGGTATACTCACCCAACGAAGAAGGGGTGATCCTTCAACTCAATTGTCTCAACACGAACACCTTGGTCGTCCATCGAGGTCAAAGAAAGACCAGCCTTCTCTAAATCCTCAATATAATCGGGGTTCACCTCGTAACGGTGACGGTGACGCTCCTCCACGACATCAACTCCTCCGTACAAGCCTCGAAGCTTGCTCCACTCGGTGCCAGGCTTGAAGTGTGATGTTCGGCTACCAAGTCGCATGGTACCACCCATTTGCCTGTTGTTTATTAGTGTCTGTGTTCGGTCGCGCTCCATGATGACTTACTCTTTGGAACCCTCGGGCATGAAGATAACAACACGGTGTTCCGCCTGAGCAGAGAATTCCTCGGATGTGGCCTCCTTAAGACCCATAACGTTGCGAGCGTACTCAATAACAGCAGTCTGCATACCCAGGCAAATACCTAGGTAAGGGAGCTTTCGCTCACGAGCCCACTTGGCAACCTCAACCATACCGCGGATGCCTCGTGTTCCAAAGCCTCCAGGGACGATGATACCCTGTGCTCGGACAACATGGGCCCACGCTTCGTGGTACTTGCGAGGATCCTTCTCCTGCATATCAGGCTCGAGATGCTCCGAGTCGACAGAAACAAGGTTCAGCTTGCGCTTGCATCGCATTGCTGAGTGCTCAAGCGCCTTGTGGACACTGAGGTATGAGTCGTCAAGGCTGACGTATTTGCCGACCAAGACGATGTTGACAGGCTCAAGGTGTCGGTCAGGGACGACAGTCTTCTTCCAGAGGTCCCAGAGAGCCTGACCCTTCTGGGCCATGGGAGGCGTCACCTGACAGTTCTCGAGGGCCAAACCCTTGCGCAGCAGCTTAAGCAGACCCTCCTGCTCAAGGAGAAGAGGAACCTGGTAGATAGTGTCCATGTTGCGGACACCGATGACCTGCTCGTCTTCGACTTGGCAGCTTCGGGCGATCTTTGTGATGGTGGCCTGGTCCAACTCTCGCTCACAACGGCAGGCAATCTTTAGATCGTTAGACAGGTCCTGGGTTCGAGAGACGGAATACGTACTACATCAGGGATCAGACCGGCGCTTCGCACTTGTCGAATGGCGTGTTGAGTAGGCTTTGTCTTCTCCTCTCCATTGATAATAGGGACATAGGAAACGCTGATGCTCAGGAAGTTTTCCCGGCCAAGTCGGTGTCGCAATTGCTTCGTATGTCAGCATTGGATCCTGAAGTCGTCCTGGTTCACATACCGAAAGAGCCTCAACGAAAGGACCAGATTCGAGATCACCAATTGTACCACCCTAGTCGCAATGTTAGTCACATCCTGAGTCGCGCGAAATTACAGAGAGCCCTACAAGTTCAACTGCGGCAAGTTAGTAATTCCCCTCCAAATTCTTGGTCATAGGTTGACGTACTGATGCAAACATCTGGCGCTTCTCCTGAGGCGTCCACGGGGATCTTGGCGACACGCTCGATCCAATCTTGAATAGCGTCTGTGATGTGAGGGACGACCTTTGAGGTTGTTAGTCAAGTCGGATTGATCGCGCAGCTTATGCAATGTACCTGAACAGCTGGATCCATGTTAGTACAACAAACAGTATCGCGACTAGACAGAACACATACTCTTTCCCAAGTAATCTCCTCGTCGCTCTTTCTCCTAATCAGTTGTGTTAGTTGTGGGTCGCATATATCGAGGAATCGCGTGGGCGCCGTACGATGACCTGCTTGTAAATCTTGCCAGTGGTAATGTTGCTGTCACGGCTCAATTGGATGCCGAGGTATCTATGTCGCATTAGTTCGCTGCTCGTGAGGAGATTGCGGCGGGCTAGCTGTCAAGTCATACCGCTCGTAGTTTCCGAGATCGAGATCGGTCTGAGCAGTCAGCGCAAAGTCTTTTATCGGTGGAGATCAATCATACCTCTCCTCCATCGTCAAGAACGAAGCACTCGCCGTGCCTGAGATATTGTTAACGAAAGTGTGACCGGTTTAACAGTTCACACATACTCGAGGGGGTTAAGAAGCCCGGCATCGGTGTTGATATAAGGGTCGGTCTAATCGAGGGTCAGAATCGTCGGTCGAGTCGGTCTGTGTTGGTGGGGTATTACTTTGATCGCCTAATTGTGTTAGTCACAGGTTGTTGACCATGAGCAGATCTTATCGTACAGTAACGCGAAGACCAAGAGTCTTGAGGAGGAGACCAGCGCTACTGGCTATCGTGATTGTCAGTTGCTGGGAGATTTGGAGAATGCTCATCCATTGCCATACCGATAATGCCTAGAGTCAAAAGTTAGTACACAAGTCAAGCAAATGATGCGACGGGACCGAAAGCCTACCTTTGCCGACACCGGAGATAACTCCGCCGCTCACAAGAACAACCTTCATATTGACGTATGGCTTTTCGGTTGTTTGTTAGTTGAGGGAGGGTATTGAAGCTGCTGCTATTGTTGAGGAGGATTGAAGGGCGCGATCGCAAAAACTTCGATCAACGAAAAGAAAGATTCAGCGGTGGGGTACGAGTTTCTGCCACGCCTTTCAGAGCTCAAAATCTCCACCGCCTGCCGTAAGTAGCTAAACCCTGCCAATAATAGATCCACATGAAAGCCAGGTTTAAACTTGATTGACGATATTCGCCAGTCGGGACATTAACACAGACTTAGAAAAGGGTGGCCAGATTGTGAAGCATCCATGAATGGGCGTAGATTTCCAATCTCTTCTGTCAGCTGGTATCCACGGTGGTGCAATAGAGACATGGATGCTATCGCGGATTACGTATCAAGCGCTTGTGTGCAATCATTAAAAGAAATGTGATTTATGAATCATCGTAAACCCTGCACTGGAATTAATGAGGCGGAAAACAGTTATTTTGCTAATAATAAACTTCTAAAAATAAATTTGACTATTCCCACTGCTTAATTTGACATTTGGAAACTTGCGTGGTGGGTGAAGCTCTTGCTAATCCCCAGCTCTAGGTTAGCAATGACGAGGCGGGGTAGTCTAAGGTGGAATCGACATTTGAACCTCGGAAGCTCATCAGTCCAACCAACGATTGTATAGCGTCGTTGTTATCATATAAATCTCTTTTGTGCTACAAGGTGAGCCCCAATCGAGAGCTCAATTAAAGCCAATCGAACGGTGGAATCTGATAAGCATGATGCACCGGTTCTGCTTTCGTAATGATCTGGCCATTCGCCTCGGCGCAGCTGTAAAACACTTCTCTACTTCATCTTCGCGTAGTGGTCCATACGAAGAAACGATACAGAACCTGAAACTGGATGCCCAGACTAGGATTATATATCAAGGTACCACCCAAAAGCCATGGCCTCTGATAATCATGCGTGCTAACATGACGCAGGCTTCACTGGGAAAGTGGTATGACACTAGATACAATGCGTTGCGGAGTCGCACTGATCTCGAACTTCCCAGGCAACAAAGAACGCTCAAGATACAATAGAGTATGGAACCAATGTGGTCGGAGGTGTATCTCCCGGTAAAGGGGGCAAATCTCACCTCGACCTTCCAGTCTTCAACACTGTTCGAGAGGTGAGTGAACAGCCTTGTCATTGAATCAATCTCATGGCATCACTAGGCTATGGATGAAGTCAAACCCCATGTCAGTGCCGTCTTTGTGCCTGCAAACTACGCCGCCCTAGCCATCATCGAAGCCATCGAGGCCGAAATCCCTCTAGTAGTCTCCGTGGCTGAATTCGTACCTCTACACGATATGTTGCTGGTTCACGAGGTTCTAAGGACTCAATCCAAAACTAGACTTGTTGGTCCCAATTGCCCTGGTATTATCGTTCCAGACCAGTGTAGGGTGGGCATCATGCCTTACAAGCAATTCACCCGTGGATGTGTTGGTATTGTGTCCAAGTCAGGCACGTTAAGCTATGAAGCAGTAGGATCAACCACACGCGCTGGTCTAGGTCAAAGCATTTCTGTTGGCATGGGGGGTGATATGCTACCAGGTAGATCCCCCAGCATACCTATTCGACCCAGCACTAACATACCAGGCACTACGTTGGCCGACGGACTGAGACTTTTCTTCGATCATGAAGAAACCAAAGGGATAATTGTGATTGGAGAGATTGGGGGTGAGGCAGAACTCGAAGCTGCGGCACTTATCAGAGAATATCGTCGTACATCTCCTAATCCAAAACCCATTGTAGCCCTGGTAGCCGGACGAACAGCGCCGTTAGGGAGGATAATGGGACATGCAGGCGCAGTATATTCAAGTGGCGATCCTAGTGCCGAGGATAAAGCCAAGGCTCTTGAAGATGCGGGAGCTGTTCTAGTTCCACATCCAGGCGTGATGGGGGAGAAGATGAAAGAGCTTCTTGGTATCTGATTGACATAAATGATATGTTGGATCTACGGAAGGCGGAAGGTATCTAAGCCAGATCACTTAAGCTCCATGTTTAACAAAACGTGGGGTGAAATATAAAACCTTGTTAACTCCAGTTGATAATAATGTTGATATTATTGTGTGTTGCATCATGTTATGGCATAGTGGGATCTTGAGGAAGGATATGTGACCGTGATCTGGATTAATTGAACCTGTGGCTCGAAGACTACCTTGACTTTGATTTCTGACCTATAGAATCTGTATTCCTTCCAACTTTAACCTTCCTGATTTTCGCCCGTCTTAGCTCCCCAGCGCCGTATGTAGAGCTCATGTTACTATCCTTGATAGTCGCGCACTCTTGATCTTAGGCCACGACCAGGGTGGTTTATATAATACTCTCCCCTTTAAATGGTAGCCTTTAACGCATCGATGATATCCCCCTTGAAGACCTCATTCACCCAGTCGACCTGCCTTTCCAAGCTGTCGTACCAGGCCTTGTGCTTCGACTTGAACGCCTCGAGAAGGGAGATATCGATCTCGAGGATTGGCTCCCCTTCTCCTCTTACCGATCAGTTTGACCAAGTTGGGATTATCCCGTACAATATGAGGAGCTGGTCAGATGGAGGCTTGTATTGCAGCTGTTGTGTGTAAAGATTGAGTTGTATTTCCTAGTCTGATGCTAATACGATGATGCCTTATGGCACCGGTCACGTGTCTACGGTACCTGACCGCAGAAGGTTCCATGTTATCTTGATAGCAGGATTCATCGTGTTGGCTGGTAACCGCGAAAGAGGTTAGCGATGTGGACCGAACGGGGACCAGGGGTTGATCGACTGACTTCATGAGGTTAATTGACTAGCTTGTTGTGTTAAACGAGTTGAGGCATGAAGGAGGATAAACCAGCAGTTATATGTATGGCTACGTGAGTTATAATATATGTGTTCATCTTAATTAGAGTTTAGTTGCCGTGTGTGACTTATATTGCTTTGATCTATTGAGCTTTGACCTGCGTGGAAAAGGTCAATTTTATTATTAGTAATACTGAGTGAATTGGAAAGCATGGGCTTGATAAGATTGAAGGTTGAAGGAAATTCTTCTTTTGTTAAGTTCCTTTATTCTGCGCCAGATTCTTACTGACTCCGACACTGAAGACTACGACCCCTTGGACAAGAAGTACCTATCTCCCTACCCATTGTGAGCACAATTGGAGGTACTTCGTGTCTTGGACACGCACGAGAAGGTCGTTGGTTGGTTGAGAACCAAAATAATTTTATGTGTCTCGGCATAACTCTATATTTCTTGTCATAGCCTTTCCACACAAAGTCTTATTTTGAGCCTCTGATGGATTTGAACACTGTTATTGAGGTATACTTCCATGTCCAGGCAAAAACATATGATCACTGAGCCATCCGGGCAAGAACATGGTGGGTACCTTCGCGATGTCTGGGGCGGTACCGCACAAGTGCCTCCAACGAACCCCCAACATGATCTCGAAGGAAATCTAGCGTAACGTATCGCACGGTAGAAGAAATACTTTACTGAATTGAGCAAAAAGTGAGGCCGTCACCGGACACTCTGACTGCCGCCCTTCGCACCAACCCCACTGCACAGTCACCATCAGATATGGTTCCTCTGGAACCTGTGTTAGCACGAGAGTCCTAATGGACTCAGCTCGTAACAAGGTAGGGCTCATCATTTGATATACTGAAACGTTTGCTTATTTGGTTTATATAGGTACCCATACTCATGAGAATGGAAGGTGAGGGGAGAGTTGTGTTCTGGTGCTGGTGGTTCCTTCCTGAAAGTCAGGAGAGTGGTGGTGTGGCTGCAGCGCAGCGCCACAATACCTCCATGTTGGCCTGTGTTCGGGTGCATAGATTTATTTAGTGAAACATGCCGAGGTGAAAAATGTCAAATGCATATACTTTGCCCCATAGAATTCATTTGGCTACCGGAAGTATGTTGCTGTCGATTTGCGGACTTTACTGTAAGGTTAGTATCTGTGGGGTGTGCAAAGTGGCAGATGCCTAAGGCCAAGGTGCGTAGAGAAAAAGTATAAAAGGAGAGAAGGCCCCCCGAACCTGAAAGTGATTCCTTTCTTGACCAGATGTGGCTCCTCTGTCGTAACAAGGTAGGGCCCAATTTGACAGCACGTCTCAACAAAGAAACGTGGATATGTGGGCATCAGGGGGAAAGTTGCAAAGTCGTAACATGAAGCAGAGCAATGATGATATCTAAACCATGCAAATGAATTTAGCAAAACTGAGCCCTCAAAATTAACTGGTACCCTGAGTGTGTGAAGTTCAAGTGAACACCTGAACACGTCTTTGCCAGGCTTGTCCTTTTTTGTCTGTCGTCAGTTTTATGTTGGATTTATAACATTCAAACTGTCACACCTTACGAATGACAGAAAACAAATGCAGCCCGGCCTGCTGCATGCTCTCAAATACTGTAAGTCTCTTTTTAATAACATACTTGCGGTAAATTGTCTTTCACAAGTGAAAAATGATAGACGCTGTACTCATATTGAGACTGGACTTAGGAAGTCCATCTGTTGGAAAAGAGATTGTCTGAGAACACGGTGCATGGGCGTGTCAAAATCGGGAGTCTTTCCCAGATGTGATTTGGGCTGTGTTCGAGTACTAATAATAACTCACCAACCTTATTCAATATCGCCCCGATTGATCAAGGTTACACAGATACAAAACCCACGTTTTTCCTTGTACACATAAGGGCATCATGCACAATGCCCCCAAACAAGGTTTATCTCTCATCAAGGGCAGTGAAGAAATGTACCAACCGTAGAAGATTGGCAAGATAATGTTTTCCTAGACCTTGATTACCTCACTCTGCAATTTCGTCTTTACACAGTTCGGAATAAATTTTAACACACGTACTATATAGTAAAGATTTGACAGTTCTTCTAGCACATACGACCAAAGGTAGTGGAAAATACGGGATCCCGTCCGCTCTCCCATAGTCAAGCCACTAACCGGCGGATTAGTAGTTGGGTCGGTGACGACCAGCGAATCCCCGCTGTTGTATGTTTTTTGCCTGCACTGATATTTTGCTAATTTGCTGTGTGTAACACGCATTTCATTTTGGTCTATTCCTGTAGGTATTGGTTAAATTCAATATGACTTGTTTTATCAGTATGATGAACAAGACGCTGTTGCTTGATGATGAGCATATTTCAGTGTTTCACGTGAACCTACACGTGACCTTGCTTAAATCGATCGACGACATCTACATCTAGCTCTAGATTTAGGCTTCAATGACCACTGTGATACCCTCATCCACGCCTTGGGATAGTTGACTATATCCTGTAGGCGAATCGAGTTGCCATTGGATCTTGTGTCGTTACCAACCTCTAGCCGACAGGGGGGTTGTCATTTGAGCGTCTACCCCTCATACCAACGTTGATTATTTGGCAACATTCATTCTTTCACTCCCTTGACTGACAATCAACCTTCCTTCAATACGATAACTACTCTCAAATCTATAATATGGCCCTCAAAACCTGCTCGGGTTTCTCCCTAGTTCGTCCCTTGATCCGTCCTTTCAAGATTAGCAACCACCACTCAACTTATCTACATATGCTAATGGCGCAAGCTTTAGTTGCTTCGACGGACTCAGTTGAGAAGCCTTCACTTATTAGAATATCAGTCCCAGGAATTACTCAGAGCGGTATTTTCACGCCTCTACAGCCGTGGACTCAAATTTACTAACAGATAGTTTTCTGATCTCCAGGCAGGTGTTCCTGTTCCGAAAGGCTACCTTTTAAAGTCAAAGAAATGGAGGGATCTGGTGCTGTCTCGTAAGTTGCCTTCTAAAAGGATCGTACTGAAGTTAACACCCATACGGGAGATGGCCAGGTACGCTTGGTACCACAAGTTATAGGTCACCGACAGGAAGTCACAAGGGAGGATGTTTTGAATGGGAAAGTTGGCACAAAATTAAGCCAATTTCAGAGATCCAACACGGTAGGACGTTGGTCGAAAGAGGGTACGGTCAAAATCCTTATGGAGTATCTTGTGGAGCATGATCAAAAATGGCGTCTTTCAATGGCAGTTGATCGCGAGAGGTACCGACCAGTTGTCAGAATACGGCAGCACCCAAATGATACAAAGCTTCCAGATCCTTTGTATGAGCGAGGCTTTCAGGAAACATTTGGATTTAGCCTGACGACTGGGATCTCTGAATCCTTGGTCACTGATATTTCCGAAACATTCCATCTCCCACAAAGCTCGTCAAAGAGCTTGGGGAAGATACTTCATGGGCTGTTCAAGATATTCGCCGATGGAGAAGCTATCACTCTGGAAGTAGATCTTCTGTATCTTGCAGATGGTCAATTCATGTGCTCAAACTCTCTATTCTGGTTCGATGACGCTGCCAGAGATCGCCAGCATGCTATTCACGATTTGAGAGCGAAAGAGCAAGAGGTCGAACAAGAACTTTACGCGGAAGAGCATGGTCTCGTATATATCAAGATGGAAGGTAGTGTTGGAACTGTTGTAAACGGGGCTGGCTTGGCAAGTGCCACGAACGATGCGATCGACTTATATGGTGGCTCCAGCGCGAACTTCCTCGATGCAGGAGGCCAAGCTACCAAGGAGACTATGCTGCAAGCCTTCAAGATTATCATAGCAGACCAGGACGTCAACTCTATCCTGGTGAACATATTTGGTGGCGAGTATGACTTCCTTGATGACTCGACTGGAACTAATAGATGGATAGGTATCACGAGATGTGACATGATAGCAGAATCAATTATAGCTGCTGCAAGGGAACTTGGTCCTTTTCGCGTTCCCTTAGTGGCACGATTGCAAGGAACCAACTCCGAGGCCGGACTGAAGATGGTAAGTGTTGGAAGGTTGCTTATTGAAAATTGCTGATAAGTGTTTAGCTCGCGGATGCGGATCTTGGAATACATGTGGAGGCTGACTTTGGAGAGGCAGCCAGGAAGGCAGTCGAATTGGCAAGCCAAGAACCCTAGGGACTCGTCCAGAGCAGGGCAATATCTAAATGTGGTGGCCCTACTGGTAACAAGCGAGTTCAAGTCAAATACAGATACTTCAAATGTCTATCAGATAACTAATCCATCGGAATGAAGACTACGTGACTTGTCGTGTGTTTTGCCGTAATACGACTACAGACTTCCTCCCTCGGCCTTTACTTAGAGATAGAGCAGATGTATGTTTTGTATACGTTGCCTAGTTCTACATATTAAAAATTTAGCCTTGTAGAAATGCTTATAGAATCCCCATCTTGAAGATCGATAGGCTTTCGCAACCACATGTCCGGTCACAAAGTAGCAACGGCCACAATAGTAGACGCTCAATCGCAGCAAGAATATGAGCCTCGTCGGAGAACGAAACCGTCCCTCAATGGCAGGTGAAGGAATCCAAATGGAATGCTTGATCGATCACCTCTCAACGGCTGAGTTTCCATAGACGCAATCGAGTGCTCAGAACATCGTTCCCAAGCAATGACACATATCCAGACAGCGATTGGGCAATGCCGTGCTGCTATATCCACTTCACCCCTGCCTTTTCTTGAAATTTGGGCTATCGTATAGGCTCAATTCAAGACGCGAGTCCTTTGCGCCTAGAAGGAGTTTAGAACTAGCGCTTATATTCAAATCCATTGCAACGTAGGGTTCCTTGCATCGCATTTCCGTGTCTGTGATTCGCAAGATAAAACACTACGATGCAGGCATTCTTCTGGGGCAACAAGGCTCTACTTAAACGAGATTAGTTTGCGGATTTGACTGTCCTGTTCGGTCGATTCTCAAGCTCACGTAAGCACCAGCCCACCACACCCCCTTCCTATATTATCATCCTTTCAAATTGAACTTATTACCTTGATACTGCCTACAGAATAGTTTGATATACTTTCAGTTCATGTCAACAAAATGGCTGCACCAAATCTCGGCTTTTCGAGCACAAGATCCCTAGTCCTCTTCTCAATCTTTGGTGGGGTACTATTTCTCTTCTCAACACTTCAACTTCCCTACATCGACATCGACCGCGTCTTTTGCGCTGCTGGAGATCCTTGGTCTGTACCTGGAGAATGTTATTGGTTTCAAAAGCCTGGACTCATGCGCAATGGGATGTTGTTGCATCTCTCTACCATCTTACCAGCAGGTGCACTTGTTTGCATTCAGTTCGTACCAGCACTTCGACAGGCCAAATATGCAAAGTTCCATCGTATCAACGGATATGTGGTTTTGGTTCTGTCGGGATTGGGGACGATTGGTGCGCTTATAATTGAGAAGCGCGCTATGGGAGGGAGACTCTCAAACAGAGTTGGAACTTGGATCCTCTGCACTCTCTTTACGGGCGCTTCATTCATGGGCTTGGTCAGCATCAAGAAGAGACGATTCGAGGAGCATCGGGCGTGGATGCTTCGGGCATGGTTCTGGGTATGACATCAACCCTAAGTCTTCAGAAATCCACTGACATATAAGGCAACATCGATTATCACTATGAGAATTTGGCTCATCTCTATGGCTCATATAATAGGAACTCCTTCACGAGCCTTCGAAGTGAGCATGCCCTGTTCAATCATTGAGTATCTACATGACAGCTTTCCTGGTACGATGCAGAAGCCCTATCCGAGTTGCGCAGCATTCAAATCTGGAGAGAATCTGTTGCAAGAGACTATGGTGACAACTAATTGGGACTTAAACGACCTGCCAGGTATAACCGCAGCGTTAAGGGTCGGGTATGCCGTTGGGGGTTGGGCCAGCTTTACTATTCATGCTATTGGAGTTGAAATCTACGTAAGTGGCCTCCCATATTTATGAAATCTACTAATACTTTATTTAGATAAGATCCACTGGACCGAAACAGAAAGTAAAAGTCTGATAGAACAAGGTTCCTAAGTCGATATTGTCCACACCTACCGTTATTTGCAGGAATACATAGTGCAGAGACTGTGGCAAGGGGCATCGACATTGGTCAGAAGTAAGGAGATCATATTATGGAAAGAACGGTTTTCATATAAACGGCTGTCACAAAAGAACAAAAGAGTGAAGTAAATCAAGATTGAATCGCAGTAAGCAGGATAGGCGATGCGGATCAGTTGTTGAATTTCCGACTAATAGTTGACGGAGGCGGAATCAACGCAATCTAAGACGAACACAAGCCAATCGCAGAACGATAGGGTCTGTCAAAGTCTAGATCTAGAGCCTGTTATCCATTGGCCCCCACGTTTACTCAGCTTTATATAAAAAGCAGTATCTTGCGGCTGAAGCGCAGATCTAAGCAACGGCTAACCATTAGCATTACACAGCCTGTTACCTCCAACCAGTCATATCAGGATGCGTAATTATCCCACCCCCATCAGGTCACACGATCCACATAGCTCTCACGTCTATGCATAGGAAATAGAGTTCTGACCTCTGATGGACGGGCCCTCGGGGGCAAGACACACACGGCACGGCTTCACATAGAAATTGGGTGGTGTAAGTGAGGATCATCTGTCATGTTTTCTTTCCCCCGTGACGGGGAGCTCGTAAGAAGTATGCCCGCTAGGACATCCGCCCGCCACGCAAGGATGGGACTAGCTGAAGCCGATGGCTTGGAATTAGTGAACGCCCGCGTTTGACGGGGAGTTCGAGGCTGCCATGGACCATCGCTACGGGACGAGCGTCTCCTATTGGCGGAGACCTCAGGGATCACGACGGCGTGGTGGTTCATTGCGAATCGATATCGCGAGGGAGGGTTGGCATGTCTTCCTCTGGTGGGATATAGAGCTGGGGATTGACCAGTTGGATCATAAGTGTTTCCAGTCACTGATTAGACATGAACTGCAAGGACCCAGGTCTATGACTTCCCTTGGTATAGTTTTTGAGAAGATTTCGCGGACGAGAGTTATGCCAGAATATCTCGTCTCGTGAGTAACGGGTGCTCGTTCTGTTCACCTACACATCTATAACGGTGTATTGACTTCTGTTTGTGGGGGTACAATACTTTGACTTCCAGTAATAAGGAGTTAACTGACACAATCCAGGTTGTTAGGTTCCGGTGGTCATTTGAGGCTACAATTGCGACATCCGAAAAGACAAGGGTATAAAAGGGAGAAGTTGGGGGGAACTTCACTCGGATCCTCGGTGTGGAGAGGACTCAGAGCCGTCCAATGTGGAGAATATGCATGCATGCTCAGACAGAAGAGATTTTCACACGATTTGTTAGTTCAATTATGGTCAAGCTTACACAAAACAAGAAGTAATGTTGCACCATGTTCCCACAAACCTGTCTTGTCTTTGGTCATCGCGTTTGTTAGGCACAGGAAACTAGCAGGGGGTTGATCTTAGCTCCTTTGAGCAATCGTCTCATCAGGCCAAGGATTCCGTCATCTTCGGATGTCGTGGTAATAGCGGTTGATCCAGCGCCAAGGTTGATTCTTGGTGCTGATGGTGGGGGGTGGTGCTGACCCACAGAATAAGGCTTGGATTAGAGCTTTTGAGCTAATTCTTAAGCTTATTTTGCACTTTTACAGGGCCTCTTGCATGTGATTGATCGCCACGAATGAGAGGCCGCGTTCTGCATTTCTTTTCTTTTGGGAATTATCGATAGTTCGTAATTGATCACCAGAGTGATTGCAACCAACTCCTCGATCAAAGTCGGTCGCAACAGGTTCTAGATCCCTTCTCTTGGCAGCTCGGGGAGTCTGACGGGGAGTTGATCTACTGGTTGGTATAAGGTTTGCAAGCCTGGCTGACGCCTCGTCGGGGAGCTTGCAACGATCAAGGATAATGATTGGGGTTTGTGTAATATAGTGAGTCATTTATTTGAGCGCCCCCCACCAGGTGTTATTGAGATAAGGCAAGGAGGTCTTGGCTTGTGGTATTTGAGTAGGCCAAGGCTTGGTGACGGGGAGTTCTCAAGGGTGAGGTGGACAAAATACGAGTGGGCTATTCTTGCCATTCGAAACTGGTGAGATTAGAGTTACCAGGCTTGCTGATTGAATGGCAGGTGCGACGGGTTGGTCAATGTCTCCATGCAACAGGCAGTGGAATAGCAGGCGCTGTTAACGTTGATGTGCCAATTGACCGGACGCGAGGAATGACCACCTAGATTTTAATCACGACACCATCACCTTCATTCTCAGCCCCAGTCAATTATTGTTATTTCTCGTCCTTCTCAGTCTCTTTCCCTCCTTAAACCGACGCCCCGGCACTTGCGTATTGCGTGCTCGCCTTGGCTTGACGCCAAGACCGTCTAGACCCAGACGGTAAACCACCCTTAGCCATTAATCCTTGGCTAGCAGACCAGAGAAATGATTGAAAAGGGCCAGCGTGGAACCCGTTGCGATGGCAGATTCATCAGCTTCGACAGTGACATCCACAACCATGGGCAAGCTTGAACCGACTTCGTCAAAGTCCGACTTTCCTCAGCCTAGAGAGGATGAGGAATCTCTCACACTTCGCAATGATTGGAGTGTGGAAGAAGAGCGCAAGGCTAAGCGGAAGTGAGTATGCAACCCATTGTCTCTACTCAATATCTAACGAATGATATCTAGGCTTGACTTTATCATCATGCCACTTCTTACCCTCGGCTTCTTCTGCCTTCGTAGGAAAAACCCATTGCTTCTCTACGTTGACCATCTTCTTACCGCGCTACAGAACTCGATCGAGGCAATATCGCTAACGCCCTTACTGATAACTTCATGGAGGATGTCGGCATCACACAAAACCAGTTCAACGTCGGCCAGCAAATGCTTTCTCTTGGCATAGTACTCTTCGAGATTCCATCCAACATGATCCTCTACCGCGTCGGCCCTGGCAAGTGGTTGACGCTGCAGCTCTTCCTTTTTGGCACTGTCAGCACCTTCCAAGCATTCCAAAACAACTACGGCTCCTTCGTCGCATCGAGATTCTTGCTTGGCATTACGGAGTCCGGTTTCATTCCGGGTGGCCTTTGGACCCTTTCGACGTGGTACACTCGTAAGGAGACTGCCAAGCGAGTTATGTTCTTCTACTTCGGAAATCAATTTGGTCAAGCTTCGTCTAAGCTGTTGGCCTATGGTATTCTTCACATGCGCGGTGTGGGTGACAAGGCTGGTAAGTCAAGAACTATTAATAAACTTAATCAAGTTATTAACAATATCATAGGTTGGTTCTGGCTTTTCGTGTTAATGGGTGCCTTCACTGTCCTGTCAGGAGTTGTACTGGGCTGCTGTCTTCCTGATTCTTTCAAGAACCCTCGAAGCACCTTTCTGCCAAATGTCAAGATTTTTAATGAGAGGGAGTTGCATATCCTGCAGACTCGTGTTCTTCTTGACGACCCCATGAAGGGCAAGAAGAAGAGAAAGATCGGCCTTGGCGCCTTCAAGAAAGCGGTAAGTCTCAAACTTCTTCATCGTTTTAGTTCCCTCCACATTCTCTGTTCCTTGGGCCACTCTCGGCACTTCATACACCCATCTGGCACCGTGTCTAACTGTGATTAGTTCTCCAACTGGCGCCTGTGGATTCATGTCATTATTACACTGACCAACAACGGCCCCCAACGTGCATTTGATACATACTCGCCCTCGATCGTAAAGAGTTTTGGTTTCGAGGGTCTGACTAGCAATGCCCTCGCCTCTGTTGGTCTCTTCCTCCAAATCCCTGTCTCGTGGTCCTTTAGTTGGGTGTCTGATCGATTGTAAGTCCCTGCTGTGTCTCTAAACAACTGATACTAACTATGATGTAGCAACAAGAGACCCGAGACTGTTATTGCAGGTTTGAGCATGCACTTACTGGGTTACGTCTTCAACCGCATCTTCACTGAGCTGTCCCTCCGGGGTGTCAGTTATTTCGGTGTTGTATGGACGCAGACATTTGGTACATTCTCACATCCGTTGAATATTGCGTGGATGTCCTTGGCGTGTGACGATTCAGAAGAGAGAGCCCTTGCAATGGCCATGTGAGTAACTCGTACCTCTCAATCCTTCAAGACTAACCGTTCAGGGTCATCATGGGAGCGAATATTGCCGGTATCTATGGCGCTCAGATCTTCCGATCCGACGATAAGCCAAAGTATCGTCGTGGTTTCAGCATCAACATCGCGGTGCTTGCTGTTGGTCTCGCTCTTGCAGTTTTACGGTTCTTCGATGATAAGATCTGGCGTCGCAACAAGGTTGCTGAGATCCAGGATCAACTTGCACGCGAGAGAGGCGACCATGATAGTAACAGTGACGAAAAGAGTGACGGACAGAAGGATGATCGCACTCCTACTCTTGGCCTGGAGAAGACCTCGCCAGTGGAGTTGAACCCCGTTGCTACTAAGTAGTTCACCGTCATCGTTGGCTTCGATTGGTTAGATACACCTTGGATAATATACTTATATGGTAGCTTCAATTCATATGCGATGGCAGTTATGCTTGATTGGTTCGGTGACTCTATGTTCAACCTATGAACATGCAACTCCAAAGCACATTTTCTTCTTGATGGTAATTTCCACTCTAATATGTTGGTGATCTTGAGATTCGTAACTCGAGGCATTCAAGGATACAATTTAGCAGGGTCGAGGCATCACACTGCATAAAAAAATATTCATCGAATAACAAGTTGTCCATCTAAGCGGCCTCGGACTTTACAGTTTTATAAATCGAGTTATACCCCGACAGCGACCTCCTCTCCAACTCCTCAAAATCCTGCCCCCGGAACCTTTCCAAATCAAGGGCCTGCCGGGTCTGATCATCCACATCCTCCCCATTCATAATACTCATCAAGAACTTCACGACACCCACAGAATGTGTAATCCAAACGGCCACAGCCATATAAAGACCCTCAACAGAATCAACCTTTCCAGCGAGAGGCATATTGTCAGGTGTCATAGAGAAGACACCGTTGAAGCTTCTCCCATCTTTGAACTCTCCCGCCGCAGCAGGTGGGAGTAAACCAGTGGCGAATTTGAGAGGCTGTTTAAACCCTTCGATCCATTCACCTGTGGCAGTGCCATTCGATGGTTTGTGACTGGCTGGTTCATGATCATAACTGCCGATTCCAAAGTTTGATCCGTGATCGCGTGCATAGACGTGATGCTCTGGCCAGCGCACAAAGGGGAGTTTGTGGGTGAGTGGATCATGGGTTTGGCCGTGCATGTAGGGATGACCGACTGGAATGACTGGAACTGGGAAGTTGAGTTCTGAAGTGAGGTCCTGAGCCCAGAGTCCTGTCGTGAGGATAACCTTGTCGGCGTTGAGTTGTCGGGGCGTATCATTTTCGAGAACCTCAACACCTGTGGTACGGCCTTGCGTGATGAGAGGTTTTTGAACATCGGCTTCCACGAAATTCACTCCTCGCTTTCTTGCTCCCTCCTGATACCAAGTTGCAATCCTCACGGCATTCGCAGTTCCATCCGAAGAAAAGAACACCGCAGCTCCAGGTCCCGAAGCATTGACCAACTCAGGTGCGAGTTTATGTGCCTCCGCGATACTAAGCATCTCTGCCGGAAGTCCCAACTTCTTAGCATTTTCACATCGTGCCTTCAACCGCTCGATTCCTGCATCTTGAAAAGCAATCTCCAGTCCGCCTACTCTGTCGAAACCGCCAGGGATTTTGACAAATTCAGAGACGGTGTCGATGGCGAGTTTAGTGAGTATCTCAGATTCATTGAATTGACCAATAAAACCCGGGGCAATTCCGGTTGAGCCAAGAAGGGATTTGAAGGAGCGGTCGATTATGGTGATGTTGCGATGGATGGGTGATTGTGAAAGGTGGTAGGCGAGCGCGGACCCAACAATGCCTCCGCCGACGATGATGATAGATTCGGTGGATTCGGACATGATGAAAGGTAGAGAGGAATTTGATGGTTTGATTGCAGGAGTGCGCTGCGTTAAAAGAATGGGGTTTCGTTTTATACTAGTCATATCTCTTATATCTTTAATCTGGTCAAAGCACTTACACGACGCCCATAGAGTGTCAAAGTCAGTACAAGGGCGCGACAAGGCCAAGATCCAGCCAATCAAGTAAAGCGATTTCTCCAGAATCGACCACATCAAGACCCGCATCACAGGTCAATAGTCTTCATCGCAAACTCCACAATCGACCGGCTGAAAAGTTAACGCGCCCTTAGTGCGGGTACTTGAGAATGGCAAGATGCTTGTGCAATTGACGACTTCTAGGCCCATATATCGCCAAGACCATAACATTAGAAAGCAATTGCTTACTTGAGGCTAGTGGGTGTGGCACCTTACGAGGTACTTCTGTAATACTATGAGCCCTCGAACTCTGAAGTGACCAGTAATTAAACGACATTTCCGACAGGTAGTCATTGTCAGGTGTTACAGGCTTGCAGCTACAATTCAGTACAAAGGTTCGGACAATATAATAACACGGGGTATATAAAGTTCTCCTCAAAGATTAAACAAAAGAGATATAAAGTTTATAATTGTGAAAAGAGTTTTAATAAGATTATATAACTTATATAAAATTAGAAAAGTTTAGTATAATTTATTAAACTTAGGTAGAATTTAGTAGAGGAAATCATCGGAACTTTTGCATGGCTACTGTGCTTAGTTGATGACGTGGAGCCAATATGGCTTCTATCATTCAAACGCGAAACGTGAGGTATGATACGTGGCTTTTGACGCTGATTGAGATATTAGCTGATGCCTGATTACTGTATCGGTATTGGGCTTACTCTGCGTCCAAATTTATAGCCTTACCATTATAAGATACAACGCAGCTTTGTGGTTGACGTAAGACGTGGCGCAGGTATATAAGCTTGCCTGATATCCCATAATCCTGGACCAAAACCTCCCCCATGATTATCTCTAGAACATCGTCTCAACAGACAGCTTAACAACAGCAACCATGCCTTCCACTCAAGACAACGACATCAAAGCAAACATCGAGGCTACAGTAAACAGCTACCTCACAACCTTTATCGATGCCAAAGCCCAGAATGATCCTTCTCTCGTCAATCGCGACACCACGCCCGACTGTACACGCCAGATGCTTCCCACCAGTCTCAGCGGAGGTGGCTCTATGAACAACGAGGATTACCAAAAGGTCTTCACCCAAGGAATGAACTTTGCCGGAATGAAGAAAAATAACGCTTCTGATATGGTCATCGACGTGGATGCTCGCAAAGCTGCGGTTACAGCTGTTGCGGAGCTGGAGTCGGCCAGCGGGGAGAAGTTCAATTTGGACTTTGCATGGTTTTTGCACTTGAATGACGATGGGTCCAAGATTAAGAAGATTGTGGAGTTTGTGGACAGTGACACGTTTAAGGGTATGCAGCAGAAGGCAACAACGCCGAGTGAGTGATGAGATTGAGTAGAGGCATGATATATGCACAGTCTGGCTGTTATGGAAGCAACATCAAGTTGATTTAATGCCGTAAGTGTTACAAAGGTGAAACAAATCACGAATATCTCGTATGACCAAGCCATGAAAAATGCAATGTTTCTAGTATCGTCCTGTCCAAGTGAGCTGGATTATCAAGCCAGTGACATCTGCACAGAAGTAGAAGTAGATGTAACTCAGGTTATGACTAGACTGTTTTGCAAACCTCAGGAACAACGATAGAAACCCAGAATCTCAACACGAGATTCACAGAGCTATCAGTTGAATACCCTCATACGAAACGGTGGATTATACCCAAATTACGCATCTCGTCATAGTCCGCCTTCAAGCCGCCATCAAATGACAGCCCTATTCTGCTTTCTGCTTCATACTCTCCCGATATTTCAACATCCATTTCGCAGACTGTGTCACCACGGCATCGTGATTCGATACCGGATTAAACAACAGCCTCTTCCTCGCCTTTTCGATGCTATAAGTATGCGTATAGATGCAATACTCCATCGATACCCTTCGAAGCTGAATCGGTGGCTTAACCGTGTTGAGAGTACAGATCCAGAATAGCCACTCGGCCGCCATGACCACCACAGTCATGATCCATGCGGGTAAGACAATCACGTCTTTCAGGGCATCTTCTCCGCGGGATGCTTTCCATATGACACCGATGTGATGCCAAAATGGAACTGGGTGACCGTCGGAAACATTAAATGCTTCGCCGTCAACTTTTCCTGCGGCTCGGCTTGGGTCTAGGAGGGCCTTGGCAGCAAGGATATGCGCGATTGCATTGTTATCACCAGAAACAACCTCCATTAGATTTTTGCCGTCGCCAACCTGGACTAATTTCTTGTCCCCGTCGCACGTGTCGAGTACTTCAACCATGCCTTGGATATGTCTCTCTCCATAAGCATGACCGGGCCGTAGCGCAACAGTACGCAGTCGAGGGCCATTCGCCTCGCGGACAATAACATCGCCGATTGCTTTGGTGCGATTGTACTCGTTTGACTTGTCCAGCGGCGACCAAAGAGGGTACGTCTCGTCGGCATCTGTAAATGGCGGATTCGCGTACACGTCAACGCTGGACGTCAAAACAAGCGCTCGAACGTCGCCCTCAGTCGCTAGTTTGAGTAGTAACTCTGTTCCTTTCACATTGGTCGCGTAGAATTCGCCATATCTACTGGCCGGTAACGTAGCCACCGGTGATGCGCAGTGAAAAATAACACTAGGTCGAACTTGATCAATGATTTGTCGCAAGAGAGCACTGTCGGTTATGTCTCCTTTGAAGTATGCCGCTTTATCGTGTGTGTTTCTTGCGATATCGCGGTCGATGACATAAACTTCTTCGCATTCGTGGTCTTCTAGCAGCCCTCGTACCAAATGGTAACCAAGAAAGCCGCAGCCGCCAACAACGAGACTCGAGGCGATAAGTGGTGGAGTTGAATTCGTTTTGGACATTTTTACTTGTCCTGCAGCGAAAGCGTCCTTGCGGGATGTATGACCAGCTGTCAAGTATGAAAAGTCAAGATTGGATGCGTGCCTGAACGAAGCCCGGCGGATTTGAAAGGATCAGGTACGATCCGTAGGTCTCACAATGTCATCATTTAGCGTTCTTGTCAGCCAATCTCTGGCGAGTATCGATATTGTGTGTTACCTTTTCGTATTCGGAAGCCGATTCTTAAATTGCATTCAATTTGGCTCACTTGTGCTTTGCTGTGTTTGTAGTTATTGTGTCTCGAATCACTCATGTTTGTACAAAAATCCAAGCCTCAACAGCAGATGTCTGTTGGTGATAAGTATAAACTTGGCGGTCGACAAATCACAGATCACAAGGTTTCGTGGTCTAACGGTTATGACTGCGGATTCTGATTCCGCCAGCGAGGGTTCGACTCCCTCCGAGACCTATCTTTTGGCCAATCCACGCCCTGGAGGACTGACATTTCTCCACCTTAAATTCCTTTTTGCTTTCTTAATTCCTCCGATTTATTTTTGGCTTTCATTGTGATTCGCCCGTTCGTACGGGCAGTTACCTCCACTTTTTAGCGATGCTTCATCAAGCCTAGCGCCCCAGGCAACCCAATGTTTGAACAACAGCCATCATCTTTCTTCCTGTTCACCAATCTTTCTCATGTGCCTCTTTTTTATTTCCCCTGAGATCACCTCGTATAGGCATACTATCGAATCATGACACGCGTTAAACCGGGACAACGTCAGCGGGCGAGAACCCCCAAAGTTACTACTGGATGTAAAACATGCAAGTATGTTTAACCTGGCTGACCAGTAATAATGGTTGGATGGCTAACGACTTACAGGAGTTTGTTATATCTTCCTACTAGTTGCTTTGTTTTGTTTGGCTAGCTAACCGTAGTAGTCCGAAGAGTGAAATGCGATGAAGCTCGTCCGGCCTGTTTACGATGTAGGTCCATTCAAAGCAATGCAACTTCGCCCACTCACATTATCCTAGGCACGTCAACAGGCCGCAAATGTGACAGATACCAGT
This sequence comes from Fusarium torulosum, assembly GCA_900312805.1. Taxonomy (NCBI): domain Eukaryota; kingdom Fungi; phylum Ascomycota; class Sordariomycetes; order Hypocreales; family Nectriaceae; genus Fusarium; species Fusarium torulosum. The sequence goes on from ONZP01000154.1 coordinate 99,696, forward strand.
CGAGTCCACCCAGTACACCAAGTACATCCACCCAGTCTACGGATACAGTATCTTCCCCCACATCCGTCATCTCCACCTACACCACTTCCACCGAGGCGCGGTCCTTCCAGTTTTTCATCGAAAAGACTCTTGTGAACTTCCAAACCTTCTTCCCAGATGATTTATGGAGTACCAGAGTCTTGCAAGTAGCTCGATCCGCAGATTGTATAAAGCATGGTCTTTTGGCTCTAGCGCACTATCACGAACTCTATCTTACCCATCAACAATGGCTACAGCTTGAATCGGCCCACGCGCTGAAGCACTATAATCTCGCTATTAGGGAACTACTGACTCCACCTCCGGATGACTTGTCACAGGGCCATATCCCTATTCTGTCATGTTTGATATTCATTTCTATCGAGGTAGTTGTCTGTCAAACTGAACGTTGTTCATACTAATAAGTTCAAGATTCTTCAAGGCAAGACCGATTCGGCCATTGTCCTTTTCAAGTATGGCTGCCGGATGATTCAGCAGTTCAGGAAGTCTTTGTTATCAGCCAGGGACGCTGGTAGACACTCATGTTCCGACACTGAAACAACTTTCCATCTACTAGAAGCTTGTTTCAGACGCATCGCCGTACAGATCCTAACGGTATGCCCCCCCTGTCTGTACTATTTGCATATCTAAATGAAAGCACAGCTCATGGGTGATGTTGACTCCAGCCTCTGGGAAGCCTTTCACGACACTTTTGATAACGCTCTCGTTCCCTACGAAATACCGTTCACGTCCCTCGCAGATGCACGGGAGGCATTGTTGGAACTCCTCGTCGAGCAGGCCAGCCCTGGCCTAAAAGGCAAATCGATTCACGATATAATGGCACATTCTGAAAAGCTCGAACAGTGGGGTCATTCATACGATGCACTCCTGGCGGACTACGATTGTGTTGGCAAGATATTGAGCGATAACGAGACGCGAGCAGTTGCACTTCTTCAACTACACCGCAAATATCTCGAGGTCAATGTTGCAAAATACGTCTACGGCCAAGGTGACCCTTGCTTCTGGGATCGCTTCACCGCCGACTTTGACGAAATTGTCAACTACGCCGCCACCGCAGCTGGACTGGATGAAAGCTACGCACATCGAAATTGGTCCACAGACTCCACACAAAAGGCATATTTCCACCTCGATCTCGGGTTCAGCTCTGTTTTAGTTGCAGTCATCGCTCGATGTCGTGATCCATTCGTTCGAAGAAGGGCTATCGCAGTGATGCTAGCCGATCGTGTACAAGAAGGAGCTTTCAACGGGTCACAGTCTGCAAGAGTTGCGGCGAAGGTTATGGAACTTGAAGAAGCCAGAAGTGGCGAAGTTAAGTGTAGTAGCGACATACCGGAGAAGGCTAGAGTAAGAACCATACGAGTGCAGTTATCGGGGTCTGAGAGCGGGAAAACTAGAATAGTTTATGGGTTTGATCGAGGGTTATGTGAAGAGGAATTTAGCTTGACATGATATTACACTGAAGTGTCAATCAAAGTCTAGGTTCGCACGCTTAAGACTCGGCAATCCATCATCACAATTTATCATCATGATTCTCAGATCTCATACACGAATCCTAACCCTTTACTGTTTTTCGCATTCAAAAGCGATGGATCATGGAGGTGAGTGAGGGAATAAGCACGGCCCACATTTTGCGAGAGTGGCTACGATGAATCATCGTGAAATCTTACATTTTCGGTTAGCTCCTCGGATAGCCAGTCTGAGATTGACCTATCGCGTCGTTGATCAATATCTCAAGAGTCAGAATAGAAATGCAGCTACTCTCAAAAAAGAAGTCGACTCATATCGATTCACTCCACAATCTCATACATTAACAGCTTCGAGTCCCGTTCATTCAACTCTCTGACCTACATTCAACTCATTCAGCATCAGCACACACCCACTGATGAACCTAACATTGCTAAACACCACTGCAACCAACACAACCACAATGGGCAAATTCACCATCCCTGCTTGCAGCAAGGGACTTCGCGAGATTGACCCTTCACTTCTCGACCTCCGAACAGACGCTAAAATCATCGCCCAACTCCAAACCTACCAGCCAATTACGTCGGAGAAGAATGTCTGGGCGGTTTGGGACAACGGCCTATTCGCCATGCCTGATTGCCATCAGCAAGCCGTTCTCAACTGGGTACGCCGCCTAGGCCCCTCTTGGACTGTTCGACTAGTAGACTTTATTGAAGGATCACCCAACAATATCTATAATTATGTCGACAAAAAATGGTTTCCGGAATGTTTCGTCAACAAGACCATGGACGGAAAACACGCCCCTCAGCACGCAGCTGACCTCGCTCGTCTGCCACTCGTTTACGAGCACGGAGGTGTCTGGATGGATGTCAGTAACATTTTGCATACGCATATTGACCTCTTGTTCTGGAACCATCTCTCTGCACCTGATACACCTTATGAGATGGCTGCATGGATCATAACAGGACAGATCAGGAATAAATGGGGTGATTTTGGTAATTTCATGTTCGCCGCTCGAAAACACTGCGAGTTTATCAGACAATGGCACCACGGGTACATTGAACTATGGAGAGGTCGCACGAACGTCGACGGCTTCCACAAGCACCCTCTGATCCAAGAGATCGGATTAGCTGAAGGCTTGGCCAATCCAGATGACGAGAACCAGATCAGGTTCATGACAGACTATGTCGCACAAATGGTGATTGGCGATCGAACTCGCAATCTCGTCGATGTTACAACAGGCTGGAACGGACGTGAGTTCTGGGAGAACAAGGTCTTTATGGTAGAAGGTATCCAGAACGGTATTCTCGGTGCTCTCAGAACCAATCTCAACGGCCAGAAGCAAGCCGACTACTTCACCACACGCCTAGACGAGCCCGATTTGCAGAAGAGAGCTGAGGCAGAGGAATTTATGGTTGAGATGCTGGAGAAGAGCCACATATACAAGGTCTGGCACAATTCGATGGGTGAAAGGCCCGCTCTCGGCGACCTTGTCAAGAAGAAGGGGAATGAGGATATTACACATCGCCCTGGTACATTCGGGGAGCTATATCGTTATGGGACTGTGCATTGGGAATCTATAAGGGAGGTGGAGAGATTGCAACCGCAGAGGAATGGCGACGGGCTGATATATGGCACAGCTACCAAGACTGCTGCTGAGGTGGCGATTTAGATTAGATCAGAGAATATAGACTAGAAAAGGGTTGGGAGTATGCTAATGATAGAGTCGTGCAAGAGAGGACATTTCAGTGTAGAATGTTAGACTTCGTTAGTAAGAGCAACTCTTTTGAATTAAGTTTTTCTTTTCTCGATGGATCTTTTGAAACTCATCATCCTTACCATAAGGCAAGAAGCTAAATCAGAACCGAGCAGTTATCTTCCGCAACACAAGTCATCGTTATTCTCTTTCGTGCAACTTGTTAGCTAGTGGAGACTTGAACCATCAACCTCGCTGGCGATCAGGCGATCGTGTACCCAGCTTCACCGGTGGATCCCCTTTCAACTACATGTAAGTCTGGCCACCTTTTTCTAATGCCTCAGGCACTCACCAAACGCCATAAATCTCCCGGGGCAAGTCTCTTCACTCTCTCTTACATATGGTCTGAATTCAGCTACCCACGTCTACTCATTCGACCCCATCATACTTCAATGCAAGGGTGAGCGTGCAAATGAGTATTTTGAGATGATGAGTCAGTTCCGATAGACTTCTCAGTGCAGCCCACGCAATCACCCATGGGCGAGCATTTACTGTTGAGGCTCTCAAGACCTGGCTTCTGCCATGACCGGTACGGATCCAGTGTTTACTACACATTGACAACGAAACTCACTAAAACTCATTTTGACAGATATTAAGAACGGTGTGGATCATAATTTTGGTCTCAAGACTAGTCACTGCGCCCCTGCTGTTGAAGTGGAAACACGGATTAGATCCAACGACAAGCCTTCGCCACTAAGCCTCGAAGTATCCCTACTGTCGATTCCATATACGACCCTCACAACCTGGACAAGCCGCGTGATGCAGTGAAAAAGCTTGCGACAGTGAAGTCGGCCATCGTTCTGGGCAAGGCACCTTGGTTGACGTGAACTACCCAGCCACTTGAACTTTTGCCTAGGGGAAGCTTTCTGCCATAAATGACGAAGTGTCATATTTCTCAAGTCAGAATACACCACGAGGCGAAATATTGAACCGGGGGAAAGACTAGGTTGGATTAAGATGAACTTGGCTACTCGAGGAGTTACCTGTTTGAAAGTCAATCGGTCCCAGTATCGATAAACCCCTTGTCTAAGATAGTAATCATCTTCATGTAGTACATTTCCTTTCTATGTGATTGGCGACCGCACCCGAAATCTCGTCGACGTCACAATCGGCTGGAACGGACGCGTTATGTCAATAATTGCCAAAAGACAACAAAAGCCTTCGAGAAATCGAATCGCTTGGAATACTGTTACAAATAACAATGAGTTACATGCCCATCATTAATACGAAAAGAGGGAGCATGAATGTAGTGGTAGAAGCCTAGTTACAAGGAGCCTCATCAGAAGATGTAGCCAATCCAATAATAACAAGTGCTGATGCAGCCAAACACAGGGTCACGTTGGGATATGGAGATATCACAGGCAGGCCGTTCCGGATTCAGCCCCTTTATAACCGTGCTTGTGGGGTATACCTGTTAGACGGCCGTAGAAAACACTATATGGCTACCAAGCGAATGCCAACTGGGGGGGGATGGGCTCGGCCGCGAGCTATGCACCCATTACACCAAACGGGGGTTGTGTTAATTGTTGAAGACTGGTCTTGCGAGATTGGGCTATGTAGGATTCGGGAGTTAGGAGTGTGACATTGAGCAGGGAGAAGCGAGGCTTGACCATGGGGTTACGGGACGCTGCCACTGTCTAACGGTGACAAAAGGGCTTTTACTCTTGATGCCGTGACGGTTCCTATGACATTCCCATATATTTCGTCATGCTATCTTACAATATCTGAACACATGTAAAGAATCTGGGCCCGTAATCTCTGCTTTCTTATGATTCCTTGTGTTGAAACCACTTTACCAAAGCAACCTCTCTTGCCTGCAAAGAGGTTCACCGCAAGCTACTGTTCTTGCCATGAACTACCGAGGTCACGTCGTTACATCTTAACCTCCTGGATACCGTTACCAGTCTCGGACACTCGCCGACAAATGGTCCGCCAGCCGCCCAACGGACATACGTTTAGCAACGGCGTCATAGGCTATGCTGGACTTCTTCCTGCACAATCTTCACACAAGATCCGACATCATCTCCATCCCTCTCGCTTTCAAAGGTAAGTCGTTGATATAACTTTTCACACTCTACTCCTACACTTACTCACATTAGTTTCAGTAGAGCTATATGCTTGACCTCGTTCTTTTTCTCGTGCACGGCATTCAAAGACCTCGCCTTCAGAAGGATCACGGACGGTTGAAAACTTGACCGAGTGATGATTTAAACGCCATGCGGTCATCAATGCCAAGCGCGATATCATTCTTAGACTTTACACGATGCCTTTACTCGACAACTCGAAACACGGCAGGCTAAGATCCATCTTTTTGATCACAACGGCGATCTTATCCTTACTATCGGAAGTGGTCCCGGCCACGATGGTCAATTTCCTGATCCCGATTGACTTCCAAACAGGGAACCTCTCGACTAGACGTGTTCATCTCAATTCAACCTCGTCTTTCCCGCCCTCGCAGAATATCGGCTTGCATTGTGCGGTATTTAAGCCACATCTTAACTTCCTTCGAGGCGCTACCGAGCCTCTTGGTCCTGGCGATTTTCCGTGTCACCTAAATCTCGAACCCGGTATAAAGCTCCTCCTTAGCGGTTGAGAGGACAGGGGCGAGTTATTTGGGGTCTCCAATGGCGATCATTGGTCGAGGCGTGTTGCCATATATCACCTCGACGAAGAAAACAACACCGAGATCGTCCGACTTTTCGATTGGGCAGGTATATGATGAACCACTAAAAGTGAAAGGGGTCCTCCTTATCCTTTCTATTATACTCTATCTTATATATAAGCTACTTAGCTTAGATATTATTTTATTTCTTTAGGTGGTATATAATTCTATCTGAGTATAAAAGTTTATTAAGACTAGTATAGGTAGATTTCTTATATATACTATAGAGCTAATAATATATTAGGATATTATATGAGTTACCTTTATATTTACGGATGGTAATAGCGATTAAGTTACTGTGCCACTTATATACATCCCGGGGATAGGTGAAATATTCGATGATATTAGTGTGGTACTCGCGTTTAATGTCGGAATTTGTGTTATGATCCCGGAATGAATATTCAAGGTCGTCTTCGGATAGGCTCTGGGTAACGTAGTTATGAAGATCAGGGTATATGGGAAGGAGCTCGAGGGCACGGAATCGGAATGGATGAGGCATACCGGATGCCTTACCACATTGACAATCAAAAGACTAGAATCCCAACTCAAACTAATGACCTGAAGGTACCAGTAATTTCCCCAGGATATACGTGAAATTTTAAGTCCTTTAGTCCTGGTTTGTCCGGAATAGTCACTGTCCCATCCGTCTGGCATGCTCTCTTATTGCCGGATTCTCCTGCATCGAAGAAACATAAATACAACACGCCATATGTTATTATGGAACTTGATTGCAGCAGAATCCTGTGACTAATGATGAATCCGATCTTTTCTCAGGCGAAGGAATCATTGCAGAACACGACGCGGGTTAGAAGGAAGTGTCTACGAAGTGGAGATGGCACGTGAGTAGGAAAAATAATGCTGCTAGTAAGATTGTAAGACAGTCCCGGATTGTCGCAGACGAGTCTTCCATAATTCCCTGCTTAATGGCACACCGGGTTTTTGAGTGACAAGCCGTCGACTATCTTGGTAGTTTCAAAATTGTTTCAGCAACACACGTGACATCGCGAAATCCAAGCGCTTACAGTCGCGTCATATCATCAACATCTCAACATGTCAGATTCACTCTTCGATCTCTACATGGTAAGCAGGAAAGTTGGGGCCGGGATGCAACATCTGTGTCTAGTGCGATGTTTCGGAGACCGGCTTTACCAGAGGTGGTGGTTCCAGGTATGAATTGTCACATCGACTGGTTTCCATTGCTGTGATAGCGTAACCTCGTTCCACTTTTGAACATCAAGATGTTGGGGGGCTACTCAGGACATGTTTCAATTTCTCAAATCCAACTCTCAAGTTCAATGTGTTACCTCATTTCCCGGCGCTATGGTTTGCTATAGCCTCTCGCCTTTCGCCTTCTCAGTCCTTGAACAGTCCACCTCAACCTGTTTGTATCACCAGGCTGACCTTGACAATCGAACATCGCGTTGCTCTCATCTTCCTAGGCTGACGAAATGTTTTCCTTGCACTTTTCGTTCATCTTCCTTTAAATTCAAACTTTTATGTGTCTCTGAGGTTTCTTATATCTTTCGCCACTGCTGCTATCCAATATGCTAACGATCCTTACAGCCCCCTTTCACGTGCCTCTTCGAATATCCCACCGAAATCCAACAAAGCTCAACGCGCGCATCATTGCCGCGATTGCCGACTCCTACTTTTGAAGCAAGATCTCGACTGAGCTTACCTGCTGCTAACTTCTTACTCTCCTGGGCTTCGGCGTGTCCCTCTATGCCCAATCATCCACTCATTCAAGTACGCAAGCACCGGTAGCTGCCCATGTTTTACATGGTTGAATCGGACCCGAGTAGCCCACGTACGGTAAACTAGACAACCTAACGTGGTGGAATTCGCCCTAGTATTCGAACGACCAACACTTCTTCGACGTGCCTCCTCCACCACCCGGTCATAAACGCTTACAACGACTTCGACAAGCAGCCAGAGAATACAGAAGAGGAAACAATATACGTAACAAGCACAACACATAGAGGCATGTTAGTTCAATGGCATTCGGCCTCTCTTCCTCATTCTCGCGCCTTACAGGTTTCAAGCCGACTTCGCCCTTCAGCTACCAACCCACCGCGATACGACAGCATTTGCAACACCTGAAGGCACCTCGCCAGGTATTCAGGGGATCAGAAACTCACCACCAAAGGTCCAGAGTTCAGCCCAATTTGGGCATTTCTACAGGCGCAGGTCCCCCGAAAATAGCCCCCAAGGCCTCTACATCAAATCAACCACTTGCCGACAGGCAGCGGCTGCTGTAGATCTTTAGCATACAACGAAGGTACGCAACTGGGTCGATTTTGTTATATATCCGCCTCAGCTAAACAGCTCCAGGTCCCCACCGATGCGGCCCACCGCACCACATGCCGACGAAGTTCCTCTCTCCTTACCACAACAACCACAACTGAGGTGAGTACAGCATTGTAGGTAAGGACTTGGATGGGCACTCTCTTGCAGGTTATTTCTTTTGCCATGAACTCATTATCCTCAACATACCCATCACAGGTTTGGCCATGAGTCAGTGATGGTAAGTGCAAGAAGTGAGATGGGCATTCGTAAATTAACGTATTATTTTCCCAGACCCAATCACCGACCACTAAGACTTCCCCTACAACTATTTGAAAACGGGTGAACCGTCTCACGAGTCCAGCGTGAATTCCAATAAAAATAGATCTTGAGCACATGGACCCACCGACGTACGAAGCGAACATCCACCAACCTGCGATAAGCTTGAGAAGATCGAAGCCACCAAGTACCGCACGACCAAGTTTGACTTGTACAAGAAGATCTATATTCGGAAAGTGTGAGCGGCCGCCAGATGAAAAAGGGAATAATTCATGATAATGCTGACTACAGGTCTCCAGCTCGCCAAGCCTTGGAACTTGGAGGCGGACATTCTTGACGCGGGTATACCGATATCCTTCACGGAGCACATCATAGAAAGGCTGTACGTGTGCTATGCTTATCATGTATGCCTGTCCACATTTATACAAGGCGGCGTCGCCTCGCTAATTCAGCATTCGGCTTCACCCCTGCAGGAGAGGTCCACCAACATCGATAATAAAGCGAAACCAAATGACCTCAAGGGAGCTTCCGGAATGTGACATGTAGCGTTGGACCCACAAATCTTCTTACTGGAGAGCATGGTGCCAGTAGCCTACACTACCGTCAAAACTGGAGATTGTGACGACATGACCTACCACGGGCAAAGGCCGTCCCCACGATCTCGCCGCAGCAGTTATGCTAGCACACCATGTTGCTTCAGTATCGCACGTCCGACTGGAACATTGTCGGCTCCACACTTGTCATGAGCTTAAAGCCAACCAGTCGCACAAGTCAATCACTTCGTTCATTGCATCTGCCACAAAAAGACAGGGCCCCCAAGCGCTTGATGCAAGAGACTTCACCTGGCTCCTACACCAAGTACAACGAGAAAGAGCTGTTCAATTAGAACCTTGCTCAGCGGGACATGATGTCGCCAGAAGTAAGTATGTCGGAAAGTTACGGAAAGGCTTGTACAAATCTCTTCCCAACATGATAGTAGGTCAAGCTGTTACCTATTACAGCAATGCACATCCAAGTAGAAATGCAAGGCGGTACCGGCTTGGGTTGTCACGACGCGTTCTTCGAGTTTTGACCCGGGCTCTTCCCGATGAACACGAGTCCTCAAGCCTCCCATTCGGATTCTCAGTAGAATACACCCTCTTTGTTTTCTGCGGTCTTTCATAAGCGGCATGGACGAGAAGCGCTACACGCCAAGGCCGTGATTGATATGGATATCAAGCCAGGCTGTACGTGGCCCAAACCCGAGTCATCCCCGCCTCCACTGCGACGTCCATATCCGCCTGTTCCCTCGATCGCGAAGCTACAGCCACTATATAGACATAAGTCGACGCGCGGCCGCAGATTGTAACATCAACAATATCTTGTTCGCAAATTACTTCCAAAATGTCTCAAATGCTTGCAGCACTGTCCGACATCCTGGAACCGCTATGGTTGGCTTAGTGGCCGCGAGCAGAATCACTTCCTTTTCCCATGTAAACAAAGCTCACGAAACATGGCAATGGGTTCAGTCACCATATATCCAGGAGTCTATATTTGGGTAGATGATGGTATTATGTTGAAACTGACTCGCTACTGTTGGAAGTTAGGAACAACGAGAAGCCCGCAACTACCAAGACTCCTTTCGGGATTGCATGACTTTCCAATGATCTCCACGTACCCGGCTCCACATGTAAGGACATTATTTTTGTCACAATATCCAAAGGCCCTGGCACTGATAATGCAGACGTGAACAAGGATCTTCAACTTCATGTAATGTATTCGACTGATGTCGCTGACATCAATACCGTAAGTTACGACTTACCGCCTGTCTGCCGCCTTTCTCTCCGTAATGCGACAATTGTCTCTTCCGACTACGGCCCCCGGTTCCTGACGGCCGACATGCCCTCGTTCGATGTCTCTTTCAAAACCAACGTCAAGTTGACCCATGTATTTAATCGTCTTGATCTCGCAGTAGTTGACGAGTGCTGAGCCCTTTGAGAACGGTATCACATTTATCAAGTCCAGGGACATTAAGTACTCGGCGACTCAGACATCCAGCTTCTGTACCATTATCGACAACAACTCGGTCTCGGATACACCTGGGGTGTCTCCCTTACGCATCCTCTTGACCATGTCGTTCGAGTAGAATGACTGCGATGATTGATGGTGCCTGAGGCGCAGGCCCCTTGTAATACTGTAATTGTATTTGATCCTCCTCTTGGTCTATTTGGTGTTATTTAAGTCTGTTTATTATTATCCTATGGAGCTCGGGCTTAGGTTGTACCCTAAAGCCTATCGCGGACCTATATACCGAGTTCGCGCTTCTCCCCCTTATCTACCTGCCGAACCTATGGTTTAAATTCTCTAACTCGAGTAGAAGGATTTAGTACCGTGAACCTCAGCTTGGAGTCGAGGCTATCGGGAATTTAAGGGTCTAGGCCTTTAGGAGCTATAAACTCTATAATTTTTAATTCATTAGTGGCCATCTTGCTAATTATAATTATACTAATTAAGATAGCCTCTAGGATTTCATATTAAGTAATAATAAAAGGCACAATAAATAAATATTTATTAGTCTCTTAATAGATAGATTAAAGCTTATAGATAATATTCTTAATAATAAGAAATAAATATTTAATATTATTTAATTTATAAATAGAAGTCTTATAATACTTAGGGTAAATAAAATAAGGTAGAATAAGATTTTCTTATTTTCTCGCGAGCTTTAACCTCGTGAATATATTATTATAGGAAGTTAGGGATTTCTTAATTAGGTTTAAGGAGGGTTCGGGTTAAGACGCTGGCGATCAGCTCGCCGCGCTCAGAGAATAAAGATATAGCGACTCCACGATAGCCAATACAACCAGTTCGACTTGGTCGTGTCAGTGAAGGACTACGGACACAAGAGAGTCAGTTTATACCGATTAAGCCTTTTCCTCTTCCCTTTTTCTCACCAATTAATAATCGTGATGCCAAGTTCCCTTTGGGCGTTACAGAAGGCAGAAGCGTATGGTCTTCATCCTCAACCTCGTGAAAATTAAGGGGGGTATGTGAGATATGAGTAGGCAAAAGGCAAGTTACGATCTAGCCAGAGCGCATGAACAAGTAATTCAGAGTCATTTATGTTGAAGCCATGAGTCGTTTCAGATCACGCAATTATTGGCTTAATGCTGCCTGGGATTCAAGGTGAACTCTAGGTGTGAAGTCCTACCCAGGAGTGCTCCTTCCTTCCGTGTTCTGTCCCGCCTGCACTTCAGGCATGATCTCACGTGGTCAGGCATTCCTGCCCTCCCATACCTTAGCTTTGACGGACCCCGGGCCATGGTTTATTCTCTACATGCAATCATACTCCCCATTGCCAGTTCCGTTTGTCGAGTTGCCTCAACTGACCGTTGAATTTGCGCCCAGCACGTTGTTCGCCCCTGCCCGTGCCGTTACGACCCTCTTTTCTTCCGCCCCCGTCTCGGAGACCCAAAGGCGATTGTGGGCGCGGACTCTGACTTCCTTTACGAACGCCTTCGGGGGTTCGTTCCTTTGATTGGCTCTGCCATCATCAGGGTCGTCTTAGTCTGTCTGAAGCATCACCTCGATAACCCCCGTCTCCTCGGCCTCCGTGGCTTGAGATCCCATTACTATCGTCTTATTCCGTTCCTGTTTAGCCTCCGTGAGACTGGGTATGAAAAAACAGTCGTCTTTGTAAGAGAAAGGGCCAACGACTGTGTATGGAAGACGACAGAGAAGATGGTAGGAGGCTTCTTAAAGTTTTCCTTTTATAATCCTGGGATAGAAGGAGGCAGAGAAACGGTATTTATCTTGATTTTACCCCATCTGCTTGTTTCCGCCTCGCATTCCTTAGTCAAAGCAAGATCATGACCTTCCCCGATGGCATTGAGGCCCTTATTGGACATCCAAATGATTATTATGATTTGGTCCTGTGTGAAGGGGAGTTACTGAAAGCGGTCGATGACGGGTATGATATCAACACGTTTGGTAATCGCACTGCGTGCACAGAGCCCTCGACAAGGGTAAGGGGCAATATAATTATGTTGCCCCCGAGTTTCCCCTAGCAGCTTCCGGACGCCGCTCGTAAGGTCGATGCAGCCGACCCTTCGAACTTCGAGAAATAGGGTTTTCCGTCAGACGCAATGTTCTCGAAGGTCATAATAGAGGAGACTAGGATATTTAGTGATATATCGAGGTTTAGTGGTCGAAGGTTTTCTCAAGGAGGAAGGGCGAGTTCAGTGCCGCGAGCTTCTAGGTTACGTCACGCAGCTTGTTGGTGTTGTTGGGATCGATAACGGAGTTGACAGTAGCTAACTGGTAGAAGCTCGACTTCTTCAATTTCAGGCAATATTAAAAAAACATGCTCAATATTTCGCATCATTCTCTCCTTTTTCCGTCGGTCTCCCAGCCTCCGCAGTCTCTAAAGGATGATTGCTTATCATTGCATAGTGTTGTCGCTGTTGCGAGGTCAAAGTTAGTGGCTCACCACGCCATGGGTGGGAGTCTCATGAAATGCGGGACGTGTCTTGGCTGATAATAACATGTCGCTAGTTACTAACTAATTTTCAGGAGGGGATGACTATGGAGAGGGTATGATGATCAACGGAAGGTGTAAGTTGGTGATCGGGGCCAAGTTTATGAAAGAATTCTACTTCCTTATGGGAGTGGAGTCAAGCCTGAGGCACCTTACCGGCGCGAAACGCTCGGATTTCGCGACTGGGTACCTTACCTAGGCACCCACCCAATATCTCAACAAATTATTCACCCTTATCTCATCATCAACTCAAGGGTCCCATCAGTTTCAGCAGCAGCTGGGATGCTTCGGATAAATTCATCGACGTGTCCGCTTTCTATTTGGCCAATCTCAAGATTACGGCAAGCAATAATACCGACCGCTTTGCCTTGCCTCGCCCGCGATGGCACTGCACTGTTGGCATCAAGGGTCCTCTTGATTTCGGCAGGTTTTACTTTGAAGGCAGAACATATTCAATTGTAAGTCAGCATGGCCAAGAGATTTGGATCTCTCAGCAATGCCTACACGATCACCCAAGGCTCCAATCACGTCGCAGTCACGACAGGACAGAGGAAAAGCTCGTAGAAGACAAAAAGAACGCTAATTGATTTAAGCTCCCCTTTTGACCACCCAACCCCGAAGCAGCTTCATCACGTACGATCTCCCGAAGTGGCACTTCCGAGTCGTCCCTTTTGAAGCGATATGCTATGAGTAAGACTGGTTAAAGAATGTATCTACCAGTTCGGGTGCTACGACCACGGCCAACGGCCTCAATCCACTCCTGCCCTTGTGCTCCAACCTCGACGTGATCTCAGGTCTCTGTCCTCCCTTTGTTGGTAAGACTTTTGCGTTCGTTCTTCTCGTATCAACTTAGAAACACGCATATACTTACTCTTTGTTTCATCAGTTCTGAGTGTTAGGAAGGAGTGGAAGCCCTACTCCTAATTGGCCCACGAGGACGCATAATCAGCCAAGCGAACATCGGCAAGCTTGGCCTCAAGGGCGAATCGCCATCACTAGTCAACAATGGTCAAGAACCATTCTGGACTGTTGTCGAAGTCCGCATTTTCATCGTAGGTTCAGAAGAGGTGAAAACACAGTAATCAGAATGTTGGATTCTATCCTATTCTCACCAAAAGCGGCGTGAAAGTCCTTACTGTCGACAAAGCACAAGGCAACCAGGCTGATGTGGTCTTCTGCGCACTGGCCAGGTCAATGCCGCTCTTACTAGGACAAGACGGGTACCTACGACGAGGCTCCTAAAGCCCTGGGTGAGGATAGGAACAGGTACAAGATGAAGAACCTTCCACCACAAACCCTCCAGGAACGAATTCATTGAAGGCATGCTCTCTGCATTCCGTGGACCTTACGCAAACACCAATATGCTCATGACTGATATTGAGTCAAGTCATCGTTGCCTGAGATTGAATACTCGGACCCTATTAGTTCCCGTGTCAGACTGTTTGATGGCAGACAGCCACCTGGCCAGCCTATTGGCGAGCTATTCGCATCCCAAGGAATCAAAGGAGGAGATGCTGGGTTCGGCATGACAGCTACTACCTATCCAGCCTTCTAGTACCAGTCGGCCAGAAATCTAACAGGTCGTTCTAGACATTACACGTGAGACGAGCAAGCTGACAACCATTAAGCCAAAGGTCACGGGGTTCATGACTCCTAATACATTCGAAAGCCTCAATAACCAGTGGGAAATAATATAACCCAGGGCCCATCCCCTAAGGGCCTTTGCCGTCATTGTGTCTGAGACCACACTTAGCCACACTTCTTCGCCCCTTTCCGTGCACACATCTTCCGCGTATGCACTGGACCCTGATCCATACGCGTTTTGCCACTCGCTTCTCCTTGGCACTCATTACGCGGACATGTTAAACGTCACCCATATAATCGACATGGATCCTCAAAGTGGCCCAGTACTTTGACTGGATCTTTCATTGTAGTAGGTCGGGGCTTGCTAGAAGGTGACGGGCTTTTCGCGACGGAGTATGTCAAGGTCACGCTCACATTGGGAATCGAGATGTATGTCCGTCTCTACCAGTATCACCAATGTGCTCGATAGCACCTTAGACAGTCTGTAGGGGTTCTAGCAGAATGACCCTTCATGAACCTAGTCATGCACATTCGTCACAAAAGATCGTGGCAACATCATCCTGTCTCTCCCATTTCCCGCAACCCCAGGACAACACTTTGACAGTTTCACATATCTTACGAAACGGCTTTTATTCTGTGACCATCACTGACACTTTTATAGGTTTGCTCAAGAAGCCCTATATTTCGTCTTGGATATGATGGAGCTCAGGTCAGTAGGAAGGGGGATGCTGGTTAAGGGGAGAATACTCTAGAGTGAATCGGTAAAAGATAGGGGCTAGGCAGCAGCCTTTCCACCAGAACCTTCTCTCATAGGTACTTAGGCAGACTGCCATGGAAGGATCCCTAGGCTACATAGCCTGATTCATGATATCTTCCCCCAACAGAAACATCCCGGCGTAGTATAGTGGTTTAGTACACCTGAGCGATCTCCCTTGGGGGTTGCTTTGTCGCTTCGGGCTCAGGCAACGCGTGTTTGAATCACGCCACCGGGAGTCTTTTTCTTTTCTTTTTTGCCTTTTACATCATGCCGTGCTAAATTGATAGAGATATTCTTCTTCTTGAGAGTTCCCTGAGCGCTGTGATCTCATTGTATACGACTCGCAGATAGTAATATAGGAAATCTAATTTTTATACTTCGTGATTACGATATAACGGCGTGGTCCCACTGCGTAATCTGCCCCCCGAAATGCCAAAGCTGGAGTATTTCAGAGACCTCTTACCTTCAACGAAACCCATTCCCACTGAGGAGGGCAGGCTAGTTTCTGACTACCTGCTGAAGCAAGCTTTCAACTCGGTTACATCATGCGGAGAGGCGCCATATCTTCGGCCGATCACACGAGGACCTTTAATGATTTCATATCCAATCAACATCACATACCTCGCTCGCATTCTTAACAATCATCCCGACTTCACCCACTCAGTATCATATGAAACGACGCAGAGCCGAACCCACACTAAGCGCCACGGTGCTACATCTTATCCAGTGATTGAGGTCAGCAGTAAAACTCGAGCCGCAGACCTTGCGTGTGCCTTCTTTCCTCTTTGTCATCGCCAACACTTCGCATCTGATGAATATTGCCACTACGACAGTCGATCTGGTGAAAAGTGAACCAAAAGTCGTTTTTTTTTACAACGCGCGAGAGTTTAAACCTTCCCCTTCCGATATCCTCGATGCTCAGTTTAAGATTGAAAGGTCAGCGGCCTTCACACCTATCCGTGCGGGATTCCAACAGCCAAATACATCATCAAAAAGTACATAATCAACAAATTTACACCCGATATCACCTAGCCCATAATAACCAGACCTCAGAAGCATGCTATCTATTTTGATTCCAACGTCGATCTTTTCCTTACCATCGGAAGTGGTCCAGGCCGCGATATGCAGGTCGATTCTCGAGCACTGAGCTGTATATGGCCTAAACATGAGGAAGCATAACTATCAGTTTTGATCCCAATGGCGACCGAGTAAAACAGTGGCCGTCTGAGTAACAGAACAGGGTGGAGGTTCTTACAGTCGCAGTCACCAGTGCCAAGCGTGATGCCATTCTCAGACTTTGCACGAGCCTTTATTTTATATATCAACAACCTTACCTGGCCTTTTTTTCTTCAACTGTATCTTCCGAGATTGTTCCGCATGAAGCGATCGCAAAGGGTGGGCGAGCATGATGTTCACCAACAGTGATGTTCACCGGCAGTGTTGTTGTTATCATGAGAGAACTTGCAATTTCCCTTCTGAAGGTTGAAGTATGGTTCGGGGATGCGAGTGTTGGTCTCTTCTGGCCGGTTTCGTCGACTGTGATGATAATTATTTCCTCTTCTACTTCTCCACATAGTGGTTGGTGAAGGATAAGAAATGCTAGCTATAGTCGAACTAGCCTAATAGAATATGCTTTGTGGTATTCTGTTCCTGTTTGGCTTCTGTGAGACTAGGTATGAAAAAGTGGTCGTATTTGTAAGAGAAAGGGCCAATGACTGCTTGTGGAAGACGGGAGAGAAAATGGTGGGAGGCTTCTTAAAAAGCACACATCCCATCACTTCAAGACATCATGAATGAGCGGTAAACCTTTGTCCACTGTATGTGATTACCTCGAGGGCTTTGCCCTTGTCCTTTCCCTCATCCTTGCTTAACGTAATTTCTAGGCAGCTTAATTTCGAGAGGCAAATAGACAAGCGTGGATACCAAACCGAGCTGCATAACTACTGCCGAGTAAAACGATTTATAGGTGGAACCTCACAGCGCCTATCTAGACGTAATAAACATATTACTTCTATGTATCATTAGAATAAGAAGTGGCATGATTCGCGTGATAACAGGGCTAGGGATTAATCACGAAATATCCTGAATGGTGACTGACAATACTCTTACATTATCGTCCGGTTAACCAGCTACCACAGCTATCTAAACATCGCCGGATCAGTCTAGGCAGGTGGACCGTTGTGGGACGTTAGGGCCCACAATTCCTGTCAGCCCTAATCCGATTGAGGGGGCGTTTGTGCGCCCGAGCGCACGGACCATCGCATGGGGTAAACATCTTGTTCAATACCAACCCAAAACCTTGTATGCTCTCCAGTCCAACATCCGCCTGCCTCGCCGCTGTTGTTTTTCGCCCTCGCCCGCGCCCGCCGAAACGTTTTTTTAAACGTTTTTTTTATAAGTTACGACTCCCTGCGACGATAGACTTCGGGTCTATCATTTTTTTTTTCGACTTTCTTTCACCTACGCACTCTGAGAGACTGAACTGCGACCTCTTGGTTGTGGAAACAGATCCTCGGTGAAGGACTCCTTCGGGAGCCCTTTTTTTTCTTTGGCTCCGGTCTTAGTTACCCTTGGTGAAGTGGAAGTGAGATAGTTGTTGTCGGGGACGTCAGGACGAGCTGTACAGACGTGAAACCGTGGAAAGGACCCCTTCGGGAGCCCTTTTTTTCTTTGACTCCGGTCTTAGTTATCCTCGGTGAAGCAGAAGTAAAGTAGTGTGTGACTTCGGTCTTAATTCCTTACCTTGGAATTTAAGGACTTCTTCGGGAGCCCTTTTTTTTTCTTTGACTCAGGTCTTAGATATTCCTCGGTAAAATTATACCAAGTCAATCTCGAGGCAAGTATTCACGAGCAACGACATAAAATCGTTCTTTAATCACTGACAAATCATAGTCAAACTCACCCATCATGTCGCAACAACCAGCGAAGAAGGGAGAGCCCTCAGGTAATGCCACTGGCAATACCAAGCCTGGCAACGCCAAACCTGGTAACGCCAAACCCGGCAACGCCAAACCCGGCAAGGGCAAAGGATCGAAACCCGGCGCCAAGCCTGTCCCTCAGGCCAAAAATGTGGAGGAGAAGAAGAAGGAGGACAAGCACCAAAAGTCCATCGCTAAGGCTTGTGCGCTCCTGTTCGTCCATCTTACCCAATTTCCGATCCGCGCTAACTTCTTTAGTTTTGGTGATGCCGGACCCGTTGTGGCCAGCGGCCCTACATATGGGTTGGGGAGCAAGATTACCTCACGCATAATCAATGCGACCGTTGCTGGCACTGATCCATACTTCGGTGTGCAGCTTACGTTCCCGCGGGACCAGGCTCAGTCGGCCAGTGAGGACAAGGGCCTCGGCGTCTGCCATGCTTGTGAGTACCCTAGGCCCTATGGACTACGGATATATGGAACTAACAATATTCATTAGACGCGCAGCAGACCACAGCATCGCTGCCCGCCGATCATGTGATCACGATCAGGTTCCCTCGCGGAAAGATATCGTGCTCGTACGACACGGTTCCCCTGTCTGTCAAGACCAAGTTCCCCCAGATTGAGAACTGGGATTCTTTCACATACCTGACAGTCCGGCTTAACGGCGGTGCCCGATCAACTATCGACGGTTACGGGAAGCACTTCAGTAATCCTCTCGATACTGAACTGGAAGGATGGGTCAACGATTACAAGCCAATCGTCCAGGATGTTACACTGCTCGACGTTTTGCGCCAGCGAGAATTCTTTCTCGTCGTCTCTTGGGCTTCCGGACCTGCTTCGAAGAGTCTTGGCGATCAGCATCTTCCCCCGCCCTTCACTTATGGGTACCCGGAACATCAGCCATTGACGAAGGATGAAATGGCTGCATTCGTCGACAGCAACCCGGGGGGTGAATTCCAACCCTCCTACGGGTAAGTGCTTCTTATGATATTTGGTTTGTGATAGATTTACTGATATTATTGCTAGCTTTGACAGTGATATGGCCCACCTGACTGCCATCAACCAAGGCAATATTCAGGATCTCCTCTGGGTCGAACGAGAAGCAGAACTGGTACGCATCGTGATTTCCCCCATGTTTCTACCATATTGACTTGGACATAGATCGCTGCCGAGATAATGCCGGCGTATTTCGCGACACCAGAAACTGGTAGTCCCGGCGAGGCCAAGACTCTCAATCTTGTGGTTCCCTTGACGAAGGAGTGGAGAGACCTGCATGACGCAGCTTGGCGGCGCCTCACGAAGAATGACCTCTTCAAGGTCACTGTCTACGAAGTGATCACCCCGAAGGACGAAGAGGAAAAGCCGGCAGTATGGTATGTGTTTGCCAACTTAAGAAGTTTGTATATGTGGCTGACAAATATATAGGCCTTGTCATATCATCGAGCACCCTGAAGGCGTCGGTGCTCTGAATGGACATCCCGTTGAAGAGCATGAGCTTGTCTTGCGTGTCCTCTGCCTGTCTGATCCCGAGGTCGTTATCTGTCACTTTGGTGACCGGCCCGCGGCCAACGCAGCGTTGAAGCAGGATAAACAGAAGTAGAACTCTGTTTCCCTTGTCTTCGACTCCGGATTCCAAGAAGTCAGAAGAAAGGTTAGTCATCTCGCGCATTTCACACCAACTGCGCAACCCAGCAACCCTCTGGTTTGGGGCCTTCCTCTTGACAAGGAAGGCGCCGTCATCCACCCGGATAAGATGGACACAGCTCAGCGGCTGAACTTCGACCATGTCGTATTCCGAATGGAGTTGCATCGTGCTTTGCTTCGTGGCACTGGGTATTACGATGTGGTTGTCCCGGAACCAAAGGAGGAGGACCGGCTCATACCGGTTGATCTTCAAGTGCAGAGTCTACGCCTCGAAGACGACGTTGCCGACTTGCCGTGGACCAACTTCCTCGATATCAAGGATGAAGCCCTTGTCGAGTCCATTGTCGAAGAGGCATTGCCTGCTGATCGCAATCGTTTCCGTGCCTACTTGAGCCATCGTCCCCTTGGTCTTGGCCTCATTGCATCTGTAAGTTTCGCAACCCAGCCATTGTCAAACGCGACACAAATCTATCAATGAAAATACTAATGCACGTTTACAGCCAGCAGGATTCGGAAAGACAACAGCCGGTGCTGCTGCCACCATTGCAATGGGAGCCAGTCTGGGCCCTATCCTGTGCTCGGCGCCAACACACGTCGCGGTTGACAACTTCGCCAGTCGCCTCCACGCCAGAATCCAGGCCATTTCTGAGCGATACAACACTGGCAAGGCTACAGATGATCCAAGTCGCCTACGTCATTCGTTTGTGCTCCGGGTTTTTACGCCCGATAATGAGGTCGATGCTGTGAGGACTATCCTTGAGCACCCCGACAGTGTCGGCGAGCCTAAGGACAAGGGAAAGTTCTCTTCACCTTCCCGCTGGAAGTTGCCCTTGTCTTTGGCGTACTGGTTCTTGGTTCTTCTGCGTTCGCCTGCAGTCGAGCCCTTGCATCCTGATGCTAGCCCGGCTCTATGCAAACTGCAGGAGTTGTATGATGCCGATATGTCCTTGTCGGTCCTTCGTGATGTGAGTCTTTACCACTATACAATTTGGGATTGTGCTAATGAATATAGCTTGCGACTGGAAAGATTACTTGGGCCCAGTACAAGACTGGTCAGCCTATCGAGGTCAGCAAGATCAAGAACATGATGTCGACACTCATGAGCAAGGCAGACTTTCTCTGCACGACACCGGCCAATGCTGAACGAAAGCCAGTCTTCTTCTGGAAGACAAAACGTGCCCGTGGCCTTGCTGTTGATGAGGCTGGCAACAGTATGTCAATCAAATATGAAGAATGCTCATTACTAACAAGTGCGTAGTGAACCGCGCTGACCTTTACGGCCTCTGGGGCAACACCCTTCTGCCCTGCTTTCTCTTCGGCGATGCGAGACAGCTGTCTCCCACGGTGATGACATCTTCGGAGAAGGACCATCTTGGCAACTTTGTCAATCGCTTCCACGAAGAGTGCGGAGTTTCTCCCCTTGCCTTCTTCATCGGTACGGGTGTGCCGGTTTACCGGCTTAAGACTCAGCTTCGCATGGCTGATGGGATGTTCGACATGGTTGCTGAGGTCATCTACCCTGACGTTCCCTTTGAGGTAATATATTGATAATTATCCCAAGCTTTAATTCTCATTACTAACCCATTATAGTACGGCCCTGGATCCCTGATCACTCTCCCTGCTCACAAGTCAGGGCTTGACATTGAGGACTTCTTTCGAGCCAAGTTCCCCGACGCGTTGGCTCCCGCGCCCAAGGGTAAACTCTACCCCATCTTCGTGCACTGTCAAGGTTCCCGCGTCTTTGTCGACCAGCAAACATTGTCGAAGAGGTGCCCAGACCAGGTCAAGATTGCGCTCGATTTGCTGGCCGAAGCCGTCAAAACCAAGAAGATCGATCCCGCCCGCGCCGTGTGTCTCGCGCCTTACAAGGCAAACGTCATGCTCATCGAGAGTATGAGAAAGCGACGGGAGTATGAGCACCTGCAGAGCATGCCGGTGGCCTCAACTGTGGACTCTTTCCAGGGCCAGGAGAATGATGTCGCCGTGGTAGTCATGGGCACTGCCCACCCAAGGCCTGGTCCTGGCTTCACCTCCAATGCCCAACGCTTCAACGTTATGCTGTCCCGTCAAAAGTCAGCACTGATCATTGTGGGTGACATCAATGTCGCTCAGGGCAGTGCTCGTTACCAGGTTGTGGACGAGTCAACAGGCGACCGGCAATGGGTGGTAGGCAGAGCGCTCAATGCCGTCTACGGGCATATGAAGCGGGCGAAGAGGGTTGTGACGGTCACTGTCCCAGGCATCAGAAAGGTCGAGGACGATGGTGAGGTCAAGGACAAGGACAAGGGCAAAGGCAAGGCCCTTTAGGTAGCTATAAAGTGTGAACAAGACGTTACCTCATAAACATTGTGCATTGGCGTGATGAGACCTCCACATCCGCCCCTACCGGCATTGGCCTAATATGAGGATATATCCTCTCAACTTTGTGCGGTATGAAACTTGCTTCCTTCCTCGTGCACTCTTCCCAGCCGCTTCATGGGTATGGTTCGAGTTTGCAATCCTATGTATATCCTTCTATCTCGTTGCAACAATGTGGTACAAAAACAGTTCCGTGCAAAAGTTCTAACAGCCGAGATCTAGCAAGTTCCATATTCTGTTTACAAATTTCTTCGGAAACATTGACATTCTATGGAAACCTAGCCAGATTTGTTACAAGTCAATAATGAACGAATTCGATCGTCGTCTCAATCTGGCTTTTTCTGATAGTTTTCTCATCAACTCAGGGGTAGTGACTTCACAAATGTAGCCAGAGCCTTCAACCTCTACTTCCTTGAACCTCTGCATCTTAGCTATCGTACCATGCTATCAAAGTTGCCGTATTGCTTAGAGTATTGTGTCTAATCGACAGACTTGGAGTTTGGACATCACCATCAAGCCTCAATAGTTCTGTGCACATACTTGCTCGACCTTCGTAAATGATAGCCAAGCATAATCAACAGTGATTACTAGGATAGTATACCAACAGGAGGTCACTTTCTTGCGAGTCAAACTTGGAACTCATGTGGTTACGAAAGCTAACTATCGAACCAATCACCCCCTGATTGACATACAAACGTGATCACAATTTACCTGAAGCGGAGTTGATTTGTTGGTAGTAATATACATATATATACATAATTTGGAGATCTCTCTACGCCCAAGATGTTTTCTCATTCGTTCATATAGCCTGAGGCTTTTGCAACTGCATTTTATCAACTTATCAATCATCCTACGCTATCAGCTATGAGAGTAACTGACTTTGGGCACAATGAGACATGCCTCTACCACTACGTCTTTAGACTCGACAAGTTAGCCAGGCATCTTACCAGGCCATGGGACGAGCCCTGTCATACGCAACAGGGGGTAAGAAGCTACTCCTGGTGAGTACTGTAAGAGGTTTTCCAACACTTCATTTGTGATCGCCAAGTCAGCATATCAGCCCTTCCAAGCTCCTTTCCTTAAGCATACAGGTTTTCATACTTATACAGCCTTTCACCAGCGAAACTACTGATATCCTGGTAGGTTTGGCTGAGACCTGTACCAGCAACGAAATAGGAAATAAGTGAATTGAAGGATATACTAGACTCCCTTTCTTGACAAGTCCTTCCTGTCTTGACTGCAAGTGACCGATTTTCCAATTCGCAACAAAGCGATACAACGGATATATCACGAAAGTGGCGTAAAGAAATTACATAAACCCTCTCTCGTCTTAAGGAGTGGGCTTCCAAAGCAGAGCCCTGAGGTGTTGGGCCTTGCTTAGGCTCGTCGGATTCGGGATACCTTGCAGGCCATTACCAAGGTTGATCTGGACAATGCCCGATGAGTGATGATTCAATGGCAGCTTTTTCAAGTAAAAGACAACTTGATTTCTGCCGGGTCCTTGGGTAGGTACTGTCGCGTCATTGACCCGGTGGGTACCCAGGGGCTCCTTCCGTGTCTTCCATCAGGTTACTCCCCATGTTCCGGTCGTGTCCGCCCCAGGCTCCTTCCATTTCGGGAACACCAACTCCAAGGCCTTCCCACACTCTTTTCTCTCCTCGACCGTTTCATTGATTCTTCATCGTCCGCTAGATATGTTGCTTTTGCTCTTTGTGCCCGCAAGTCCAGCCCCAGCCCCAGCCCCAGCGTCTTGCCGTCTGTCCGTCCTTCGATCGACATTCGGCCCCCTTTTTTTCTTTTTATAAAAAAGACCGAGACCGTTGTCAGCGACCTCCGGAGATCCAAACGCGTTCGCGGACGCAGACTTTGACTTCCTTTATACGGATCCCTTCGGGGACCCGTTTCCTTGTAGGTTCGCCCTCATTGTGGTCGTCTCAGCTCTGTCTGAAGCATCGTCGTCGATAAACCTCTCTCCGTTGGCCCGCGTGGCCCGAGGTTCCCTTGCCTTTAGATAGGGTTCCTCTCGCTCTGACCTCCTCCTTCTCTCCGACAACCGACCTCGTGGCTCGAGACCCTTGACCGTTTTCTCCGGAAATCGGTATTTTTACGCTTCGCCGTTTACTTGGGATCCTCCTGCTCCTTCCTTCTTTCCTCCTCCACCAGACTCGACCTCGTGGCTCGAGATCCTTGACCGTTTTCTCCGGAAATCGGTTTTTTTACGCTTCGCCGTTCACCTGGATCTCTTCCACCAACCCCAACGATGTCTGAACAACTCCTCGACCAGGCTAGTCTGGTCCACGACTGCTATGATGCCTGCCCCAAAGCCCATA
The DNA here is from genome assembly GCA_900312805.1 of Fusarium torulosum. Lineage (NCBI taxonomy): Eukaryota > Fungi > Ascomycota > Sordariomycetes > Hypocreales > Nectriaceae > Fusarium > Fusarium torulosum. The sequence continues at coordinate 124,286 of ONZP01000154.1, forward strand.
GCAAAGCACAGCAACTGGCAAGAGCACCAATTGCTGAAATGTCCAACGCCAATGATGAATTGAGACATGCAGCAAAGTCCGGCCCCGAGATGCAGCTTCAATTCTTGCAACAGGCACAGACAAGGTAATTCTCTTCCAAATACGTAAAGCATAGGTAACTAACACTGAAAGTTCAACTAAACTGCCAACAAGAGCTGAAACGGCAATTGACCTCAAGTTCGAGGTCCCCCCTTTCACCCTTTCCAACTTGGAAACCCAGGTCAACAAGGTAAGACGAGAGCTCAAGAAACCAAAGCCACTGTTTCAAGGCTCCCTGGATAGTTTCTTCGCTCGTGGGGGAAACAATCCCGCCGTGGCTCCTTTAGTTCCTGCCAAGACAAAAGCTGAAGCATCATGTAAGTTGAATTTTATATCAGCATGGAATTAGCACTTACACTTTTAGTTGATCGGCCAAGCATACCACGTGTCACGCGTCCTCCTCTGGCTACTCGAGACCCGAACCAGCGCGTCACAAGATCTTCGGCAGTCTCACGTGCGCCACTCCATGATGACGATGATGAGGATGATGATGTTCCGATCAAACCATCGTCAGCGTTCGGCATTCCTCCGTTGCCCTCATCGCCCAAGAGCACCATATCAAGAAAGCGAAGAACTCCCGCTCCCAGCAACGCAGCAAAGTCTCTGAAGCAGGGTGGTAAGTGACTTCGTTTTGACTTACAGCGACAGCCCCGCACCAGTCATCGACTGTTCATCCCTCCTAACCCCTCTTTTGGGATCCCTACTCAGCAACACCCTGATCCCCGACATCCTTTCCCTTCTACATCCCCATGAATAGAGTGTATTCATAATGTGATCTTACCTTCCAACTCCCTTTACCGCCATAGCCTACAAAAACCAAGATCTGCTTAGATTCTCATCACTCTCGCTATCAATACTCGCTTCTCTCAAAGACCAAACACTCCAAACTTCATATGGCTTCAGATTTTACCCATACCAGGTGGAGGCACCATACTCATGCTTTAATATTACACTCACCATATTCATACAAATACTACTTCTCCAAACTCTCAAATCCTCCAAGTTCCCTTTCGCCTCAGATTCTACTCACCATAACCGAGTGGCGTTGCCCATACGCAGGCGTTAATGTCGCATTCTTATCACATTCTTACAAATACTACTTCTCCAAGTTCCCCTTTCGCCTCAGATTCTATTCACTCATACCCAAGTGACATCAAAATACGCAGGTGTTGGTGCTCACACTTTCACAACTCCTAACCCAAATCCGTTTAAACTACTTCCAACCTTCACTTCTCTCCGAATCTCATCTTTATTTCCCGAGTTGTGTTCACACACAGGTGGTGCTCACCCTCACCCAACCTATCCCTGAGTCATTCTACCTCTTGCTTCACATTTCCAAGTATCCCCTACTAACCCAGGATAGCTCGGCCACAAGATGACTCCGACGACGAACCCATTATCCCTGTTCGACGTACCAAGACCCCTCAAGTCCAGCCGCCCCCTCCTTCTTCTGGTCTCCGCAGGTCTGCTCGTGGCCAAGCTCCTGTCAATTACACTGCTAGTCCACTCTTGTCTGTCGACGATGACTTTCCTGAGGATGTAATCTTTGAAGACAATGCCCCCGAAGACGAGTATGATGAGGATGAAGATGAGGATGAAGATGAGGATGAAGATGAGGATCGTCCTATCAACGCCATCGGAGATGAGACCAACGCTGAGCAACCAGAAGTCAGTGTTCCCGAGACTTTCGTTGTTGACGGACTCACCTTGATCCGTGTTGGCCCTCAGGCTGTCAAGGCTTACGTTCCGGCGATTACGTCTGCCCCCGTCAAGCAAGCCAAGAGTCTCATCCGCAAAGCAATCAGGATCAATCTGTCTATGACAGACAACAAGCGGATTGGTATTGATTCTGTTACTTTGAAAGAGACTTTCGACCACCTGAAACTGCAGCTCGTCCAGTCGCTTACCGAGCATGGCGAAAATATGGCAAAGCGATACTGCGATTACACCGGCCTGAAGCTTGTCTGGTCAGCCAGTCCCCAATCAACGTCCTTGGAAGCATTCTATCCATATACAAGGTATAATGGTCAACTGTTATATCACTCCTCGCCGAATGTGGGTATGATTATGTCAAGCTTGAACTTTGCTAAAGGTCGGGCATCGCCCTTGATGCTACCTCTGACATCGGCCTGGCTTACAGCAATGGAGGAGGAAGACTTCCAAGCTCGACTGTCTCAAGGCGCTTGGATTATGAATGCACTTGGGAATATGGCCGTCCTAGAAAAGGCATTTCGATTGCATACCGGACATCGAAACCGCATTCGTCACTGGTCAACCTGGTCTTTGGACAAGCAGAGGAATGTTCTTTCAGCCTTACGAACAGGCGAGATGTCCCAGCTGGTGGCCGAAGGTTTGAGGGAATTCCAAGAGGACACCACTCATCTCCTACTTGGTAATATAGGCCCCAGAGCCGCCCTTGAGAATAGTGGACGCCTTATACAAGAGTTCAAGGTTGTCTATCCCGACCTCGTCGCCATTGCCAAGAAATACGGCATATCAAAGTCTGAGTTTGAGGCATATTGCACTATAAGCCGACCTAGCGGAAGTGATCGAGTGTTTTACCCATATCACATCTTGTCACAGTCCCAAGCTCTTGCGGTCGGATGGGACTGGCATATATTAAAAGCAACCGCACAGTACACACTGAAAAGAATGCGACGAAAGTGCAACAAGCACGCCGAGGCCTGCGGTGAGGGAGAACCCCAAGTCGATACTGTCATATTCATCTACTGGACATGCCACCATATCTGCCACGAGATCGAGAAAGTAAAGAACCGAAGGCCTTAGGCAAGCCTAAGGGAGATTTCTTTCCATCTTGTGGACCGATGGGGCTTTCCAAGGGTCCCTTGGCAACGCCACCCATTTATAGCATCCCTGTGCAAGAAGCAAACCCATGGCATTGCTATGAAGTTCGGTATCGTCAAGTTTGAAAACTTTGACCCGGTTCATGATATCGACCTATCCCAGGCTACCATCACGATCGACGCCAAGGTCACGAACATGGCAATGTTAAATTATGAGCCAGATTCATGGAATGTTATCCGCGAGGCTTTCCGCTCGATTCCACTGCATCACCCACTATGGAGGCCAGACCGTGAGCTTGGAGTCTCGCCTTGGATTTCTCCAGGCAACGCAGAAGTGGCTACAAGGATGCCAAATGTAGGGTTCGAGCTCGATCTACCGTTGCTGCCATTGGAGCTTTGGATCCCGGATGACGATACAGTGGTCCGATCCCATTGTCCAATCAGCTGTTCGAACTGCCTTGCTGCCTTTGACAGTATTGGTGCCCTGATCAATCACTCTCGCACTCAAGTATGCCTGGATCATACATCCATGGACGACGATGATGAAAGCGATTCTGACCAAGATGCCATCGACAGCTACTGGGCCGACCGACCATTCAAGTGCACTGTTGAGGGTTGTTCAGCGGCATTCAAAAGGAAGAGTCATCTAACTAACCATATGACAACACATAGCGACGATCGACCATTCAAATGCACTGTTGAGGGTTGTTCAGCGGCATTCAAAACCAAGTCTGAATTGACTACTCATATTGCAAGACATAGCGACGATCGACCATTCAAGTGCACTGTTGAGGGTTGTTCAGCGGCATTCAAAAGGAAGGATCATCTAACCAACCATATGACAACACATAGCGACGATCGACCATTCAAATGCGATGCTGAGGGGTGCTCAGCCTCCTACAAAAAGCAGGGTCATCTAACTGAACATATGGCAACTCACAAGGACGACGAACCTTTCAAGTGTGATATTGAGGGATGTTCAGCAACATTCAAGCAAAAGCGGCTGTTAACTGATCACATGAGAGTGCACAGCGACACTAGGCCATACAAGTGCACTGTTGAGGGATGTTCATCAGCGTTCAAACGATCGGCAGACCTATACCACCACAGGACAGTACATAGCGACGCTAAGCCACACAAGTGCACTGTTGAGGGATGTCCAGCAGCATACAAAACGAAGTCGGGCCTGAGACTGCATATGGTTGTACATAGCGGCGAGAAGCCACACAAGTGCGATGTTGAAGGATGTTCAGCAACTTTCGTACAGAAGTCGAGTCTAACTCTGCATAAGAAGAAGCAGCATAGGGGGTAGATAGGTGACTGGAGCATCTGCGGAGTTGCAAGCTCGTGGTCCTGTTCCCAAAGTTTTAATGGTGGTCACGTAGGTCATAGTTGAAGTTCAGTATCACATCAATCGACAATCAAATTGCTTGAAGTGATTCAATTCAGCTCTTTAAGCTCACTTCTACAAACAGCGATTTCCCCGCTGCAATAAACGCTATAATACACTTTCTTTTCATCATTCCCATTCTTTGGTCCTACGTGGGTCCCGCCACGCTCCAGGGTATCCATCATCATTATCTCGTAAAACCGCTTTAAACAACAGAGGTTCCGTTCTCAGGAGTCTCCTCAGGCCACACATTGTAGCCAAATGTGTCCTTCATGTTGACAAAGCGGGTGTGTCGGCCCTTGGCAACGCTCTGGATGGCCTCGAAATCCTCGTCCGACAGGTTGGGGATCTGGAAGTTGCTCTCGATGCGGGATGGGGTGGAACTCTTGGGCAGAACAGCGTAGCCCCGGCGGAGACCCCAGGCGATGAGGACCTGCGCAAGGGTGTTGCCGCTGCGGTCGGCGACCTCGTTAAGGGTCTTGTTGCTGCGGACAGTCTCACCCGTGGTGGGTACCTGGTTCTGGGAGCCCAGGGGAGAGTATGCGGCGGGCAGAATGTCGTTCTCCTGGCAGAACTTGACGAGCTCCTCGTTGGGGAGGAAGGGGTGGATCTCGATCTGGTTAACGGCGGGCTTGACCTTGGCGAAGGACATCAACTTCTTGAGGCCGTCGATGGTCCAGTTGGAGACACCAATGGCACGGGCCTTGCCGCTAGCCAGAACCTCCTCCATAGCGCGCCATGTGGGCTCAGGGTTCTCAGTGAGGTCCTTCTTGATGACGTACTTGCCATCGGCGCCAATCTTGGGCTTGTAGTCCTCGTCCTTCTCGGCGGCAATGGGCCAGTGGACGAGGAAGAGGTCGACGTAGTCGAGGCCGAAGTTCTTGAGGGAGTTCTCGATGGACCACTTGACCTCCTCGGGCTCGTGGAGGTGGTTCCAGACCTTTGTGCAGATGAAGATGTCCTCGCGCTTCACATCCTGGTTCTCCTTGAGGAAGTCGCGCACAGCCTCGCCGACCTCGCCCTCGTTGAGGTAGAACCAGGCGCAGTCGAGGTGTCGGTAGCCGACCTTGAGGGCGCACATGACAGCCTTGTAGGTCTCGCCCTTGGCGCCCTCGTTAGCAAAGGTGCCGAAGCCCAGGCCGGGCATCTTGACACCATTGTTGAGGGTGAATGTGGTCTTGTTTGAGACAGCCATTGTTTTGTGTAGATGTAGATGTAGACGTAGATGTAGATGTTAGAGAGAGGTTGGGTATGAGTGTCAGGGTGTGAGTGTTGGTGGGAAATATGGGAAGTCCGCTACTAGGCGACGTTTTCTACAAATGAACGGCTTTTAAAGGGATTAACAATAAAATATCTCAATTGCTTGGTTTCACCAGTGGAGGCACCATGACAACAGCAATGGTCAATGGCACGTTTTTTCATGGTCTCCTCTTGATGAGGTGGCTGATTTTCGCCGAGGCCGCGCGAGGCGATTTGGACAAGATTTGCATTGACGTCATGTACCGAATCTGGGAAACTTCTAGAAAGAAGTCAAGTCGGTTAGACGAGCCGTAAGAAAAACGAGGGTTCGAATTTTCACGTTCGAAAGAAGAGTACGATAACGAGTGTACTGTAAGGATAAAACCTGTCCGTCAGGCCGTACTGTGCAATTGCCCCCCCTGTTGCCCTGGCCCTTTCAGCTAGGAGAGCTACGTGGACAAGGCTCGAGTCAGGGAAACGGCGGAAGAACCAACCAAAGCTTCGACACGAACGGATGGAAAAAGTAATCTTATCAGAAACTGTGGACCCGCAGTGGCGATCCTTCAAGGACGTCCCCTTGGTGCTTGGAAATGTTCGTCTCTGGCCGTTTCGAGAGGGAAAACCAAGGGCTCTGGAATACGCGCCCCAGCCGTAGCCCGTAAAGGTGTAACGGTATCCACCGTCAAGATAATGAAAACCGATTAAAAAAGGGAAAAGCAGGGTCCCGCCCGGCAGTGGAGACAGGGATGATGTCAGAAAGGTAACCCTTGGCATGCATTTCTGCATCAGTTATCGATGTCTGCTCCACAGTATTTGTTAATTCCCGTAGAAGAAAAAAACAGGCACAAGCGCCAGCAAAAGGAGCCGCTGAAGCCTGCAGGCTGCAGCCTGCAGTCTGCAGCTTACAGCGCACCACCCCCCAAAGTTCAAAACAAAAGCCCCCGACCGCAGGGGTCCAACTTCTTTGTTGTTCCCTACAAAAACAACTCCACCGCGATATCCACTTGGTGCGGACTCTTCTCGGAACAACCGCCTCATGCCGGGGGCACTCTACAGCCAAGATACCTGCGATGAAGTCGTTTTGCTGTGCTTTTGCGCGCTTTACTGAGGCATATCTTTGTCGGAATGGTGTTACCTGGCTCCCAAGAGGGGCTGCGGAGTCAAAACTCTTGATACAACTCACGTCACTGTCGTGATCCTCCACTATGACGACTGGCGCGGGAGAGGGCTGAAAGTTTACTCTCCCATCTGCAGTGTAGACAGTCACAGACAGTATCTGTACAGTAGCTAAAGTACCTAGGGGTGTGTATCAACGGACGGTATTCTTTTGGCTACAATTTCTAATCTTTTTTGCAGTGGCTGTCGCGGAAAACGGTCAATGCCACCGCCTCCAACGTGTCGTTTTCCAGTCCCTTCTTTGGCTGTTTCTAGTGTCGTTTCGGGGATACTTGTTAGATAACGGATACACTTATTTTCTGTTTCTGCATCCGTATCTTGGACAGCATTGACGGTGAACGGCCGAGGGTGATAGTCCCCACTTGGGTAGCGCCGTTTTGACACAAGCATGGCTTTTGGCTCTTACTCTTACTCCCCCCAAAGAGCAAAACGATGATATCAACAAAGATGGGCGAGTTTTCACTCTGCAGGGGGACGGGGGACAACGAAAAACCCAGACGCTGATGGTATCCAAGGGAATCCCTCAGATAGATAAATACGGATCCCCGCCCCATTCAAGAGCTCCATCTTCAATTCATCACATCAACATCATACCCAAGCAGTCCATTCCACTCACTCATACTTGATACCCCCCGAGACTCAATCCAACAACTGTCATTTCTTCCCTTCAAACCTCACATCTCTCTCTGTCTTTCACGTCTTAACACTCACCACCTTCAACATGCCCGCCCACGAGGAGTCTGAGCTTAACGTTCCCAACTCTCCCAGCACCCTCCGCAAAATGTCCAACGTTGAGAACGGCGACAGCCTCGCCATTCCCGGCGACGAGGTGAACGGTCCTCAGGAGATCCCTGCCACCCGATCTTCCATCTCGGAGGCGGCCAAGTACATGCACAACCTCAGCGTGTCTCCTTCAATGAGAGACCGACGATCTTCCCGAAACTCCTTCGGTACCGCTCTGCCCATCCCCCGCAAGCGTCAGTCGCGCCTCTCCTCCGTTCACCATGCCGACGGTCGCCCCACCCGGCCCGGCATGCCCCCGATCCAGCCTACCCGGGAGCTCCTCGTCGCCCAGGTCCAGGACCTCCAGGCCGAGAAGGTCCAGAAGGCCAAGAACATGGCTTTCGCCTTTGACATTGACGGTGTTCTCGTCCACGGTGACCGTCTGCTCCCC
>ONZP01000155.1:0-99461 GCA_900312805.1 Fusarium torulosum
GGCGAAGTTGAAACTGCGCATTTAGAGCTGATGCCCGCTTTGACGGCGCTAGGATTTCACCAGTTGGCATGGCAAAACACAAACTTGACAACCAGATCAAATCCAAATCGTTAAATAGCAATAAGTAGAGGCTATAATATTAGAGAAATTTTGAAATTGGACCAATATAACTCCTGTTATTATATATAAAACCTATAGATATATATATAATGTATTGGGCATGTACAGGTTCTGAGCATTTCCCTCTTTTTAATACTTTATATAATCATGTATAATCCTATCCTAGATAATATTAAAAGTCTTGTAATTACTCTGCATCTTATACAAGTCTTGAGATAGCTTATTGTTAGAACCTTTGCACGAAATTGTACATAACAACCATATTAATCTTTTCTTAACTATACCACTCGCTTACGACGCCCTCACTGACGGAAATTCACATTTAACTACAAATAGCTCTTCAGAACAAATATCGCTTACTTTAAACCTTACAAAGTGATCCAGAGGAAGGAAAAACCTGCGAATCCCGCCATTAGCATCCCGTGGACTCCATCTACCGAGCCAGCATTATCACTTTGACTCTCCCCAGCAGCAGAAGCAGTAGTACTAGCCATACTCTGCTCCGTAGTCGCCGTGACACCCTGGTCATCATCCGTTGGCTCATCTTGCGCTGTGGCATCCTCACTCTCCGCCGTGCTGGTAATTTCAGCGGGAGAGAACGACAAAGCACACTCAGCATCCAGAGCCAGTACATCTCCGGCATCGTTCGTGACCTCCATCTCAGGGCAAGAAAAGGTTCCGTCTTCACCTTGAACTGTAACAGTGCGTGTACCAGTTTCGGTAGATGTTTCTGTTTCCCAGACTGTTCGTGTGAATGTTGCGTAGGGCGTGCAAGACGCTTGTCTGGCTAAGAGGCCGAGCCCTGCGTTGAAGTTTGCTGGTGCAGTCTCAGCGTCGCGACGGAGACGAGCGGCAGCTTCTTCGGTTGTTGTAGCCTCAGGTGGCGCATAGTGAAGCGTACAGCCATCGTCAAGCTCGAGTGTAGCACCTTCGTCGTTGGTAGCAGTCATTGGTACGCATGTAAATTCAGGAGCATTCCCAGTATCAGGTTCGATGTCTGTTGTTACCCGGACGGTTTTCATCGACGTCGTTGTTACCGTATCTGTAGACGTGATGCTTCTGGTGACGGCAGGACATATCTTGCAGTAGCCGTCAGAAGCGCAATACCCGTTTGAGCGACAACATTCTTTTTCGCAGCATGTTGTGCCCTTTAGACATGAGCCGTTCTCACAACATTTTTGAGTCGAAGGGTTGGCGCATGACCCATTCGAACAACACTCGTCACCCCTTGAACACGCCCAGACAATTCCAGGTCCAGTGCAGCAGGTTGTCGTCCGAGGGTTGTAGCATTTGCTATTGCCGCAACGCTTCTGGCCAGATGGGCAACAACCTCCTCCGGGCATGCAGTCATACCCTCTGGGGCAATTTCGTCCAGAGCTTCCACAGCAAACTGAAGTGTCCGGGTCGTAGCAGCCGGAAGTGCCGCATTTGACTTCTCCGCTGCCGCAGCAACCTCCATTGACGCAGTTTTGTCCCTTGAGACAGGCATAGCCAGCACTGCAGCAGATTTGTGAAGAGGGCTCGTAGCATTTGGATGATCCGCATTGTCTAGAGTTGCCAGGGCAGCACCCGTTGGAAACGCATGTGCTGCCTTGGGGGCAACATCCGAGACCGCTTGAACATGGATCTACACTGTTTATTAGTGATATGACAATGTGTGGGCCTTTGGCGGAGGTGCATACAATATCCTGTATTAACACATTCGAGTTGTCTTGGGCGTAGGCCGAATGCTGCGAGTTCACTGCTCCCTCCAATCCATTCTGTGAAATTGGCTACAGTGTCTGGGAGCAAAATGTCCCTCACTGCGGCATCACTTAAGGATACCATGTTTGGTCCTTTGTTCAGCTGGAAATCTTCGCCGCCAAACGCCACACATCTTGCTACCCAGAGGGCAATCGACAAAGTACGATACTGCAACATGGTTGGAGTATTTTTGACAACCTAGCGATTACAGGAACTGTAGAAACAACTGCGAAGTCTGGGGCCCGAATCCACCAAAGGCAACGAACGGCCTGGCACAACAAGAGGAATTTATAATGTCAACGCCAGCACACCATGCCTTTACCCCTCTTCTCTAATTCAGCCTTGTGTTATCATGGTGTCCTGCTGTTCGAGGATATCCCTGGTTGAAAGGCATGCCAAGAAAACTAGACCGTGATTAAAGAGGTTGCAGGCTACCTTTCTTTGCCTTATGAGAGGTAAAAAAAGAGACTAAATAATGGTTGGGCGGAGGAAGAAGCTTAAATGAGGGGAATGGCCGGGCTTGCATTAGTGGCCTCATAAAACAAATTGGTGGCTTTCACTCAGTATGAGATGTATCACAGTCAGCCCAACGCTAGCGGATTCATCAGGGCATAGACAGACACCGCAGTCTACCATTCTATACAGAGTACTTATTTGATATTATCCTTGTCCTGGATACCTTTTCCCAAATGGCACATAGTAGAGACAACTTGACAAACTGTTTGCTTTTCCTTAGACACAATGATCATCTGATGATCAGAGGGCACTGGTTCCTCAGCCGCACCATGCACAAGCCCCAAGAGGCAAAGTCGTCGAACAGGGGCCAAAGCTCATGATCAGGCCGTGAACTTGGTGCTTACGCCCGATTGCTGTTGTTGGTCGGAATTACGGTCCGTATCAACATGGTTGGGCGAATTGCATGGGATTTCCAATAGCTCATACAATTCCTTGAGTTGACTTTGGCAGTGGTTAGCACTTTGTCAGAGCTCCAAGAGAACATTCTATGCCTCTAATTTACATGTTATGGATTACTTACTTAGTGATCATATCTTCCAGTATGTCAAAAGTCTTGTACGTTAACCTGAGGTTGAACTTGACACCCGACCCTGGCCATAAGTAACGTGTCGCCACTAGCCAGTGACAACTCACTTGGAATGCAGGTCAATCGTGCCGATCGATTGGCAAGGGTCTAAGCTGTTGCGCAGTGGATTCCTCATTTGGCCTACAAGATGATTCTTTGGTATCGAAAGATGAACAAGTTTAGCCACCCATTCATTGGAACAGGGCTCCCAGATATTTAGCGTGAAATGTGCATACTGCATCATCACGCTACGAAGTATATGTTATTCTTGATACTGTTGTGCCTTATACATTATATGATGAGTACTAAACGTCTTTTTAAGTCTAGAGTAACTTGTCTACTACACATCAGTTCTTCCGTCATGTTGATCCTTTCTCCAATCCTCGCATACAGCCATAGCATTAAATCCCAACGAATTAGACCATCCTAACGTCTTCCTTCTTCAAGTTCGATAGGTGCATCCTCTTTAGCCTCCTTCTGCTTAATAGCCCAGGCAAGCTCCTCATCTGCCTGCGCCGCCCTCTTCTCATCCTCAGCTTCGAGCTTTACGTTGCGAACAAGATAGACAAGCACCAAAAGCACACCCGACACACACACAGACCCGATGGCGAGGGTTTGTTGAGTCTGGCGATAGCACTCATCGATAGCATTTCTCTCGGCGCTGCCAACTTCATATTCCCGTGCAACTACAATTGATCCAAAGATCTTGCGGCCGTCTTCTTCGCCGAAATACGCAACGAGCTTTCGAGGGAGAAGAGAGTTCCAGATGGCGCCACTGATGGTAACGCCTAGGTTAGAGCCAAGTCCAACAGAGGAGAGGTAGACGGCAGTGGCGATGGCGACTTGTTCATACTCCATCACAGCTTGGAGTGAGACTTGTAGCGATACCTGGGCGAAACCACGACCGACTCCGAGGAGTGATTTGGAGGCGATGAACGCTGGCTCACTAGCGATGTGAGTGCCGGAAACATTAGTCAGATAGATCGGAAGTCCAGAGGCCAAGATGATCAACACTGCTCCAAGCATAATAGTGGGTTTAGTGTTCTCGACAAACTTTAGAGTAAGTCCACAAACTAAAGCTCCGATGTTGTATGCAACACGTTGGGCATTGTCCACTCGTGTTGCGGCTCCTGGTGAATAATGGCCTGCGACTTGTAGGAAACTTGAAAGGAATGGTCGGTAAACGCTGTCCGACATGGCAATGATGATAACCGACGCGCAGGCGATGATGACGTTGCGCTCGCGAACAGTGCGATAAGGAATAATAGGATTAGAGGCGAATTTCCCATCCCAGACTAGAAAAGCGACGAATGTGAGGACGCCAATAATGATAAGCACGATACTAGATGGTCTGCTCCATCTATCGGTGTTGTTTCGTCCGGCAATAGTCATGGGGAGCAGTGTCATGGCCAAACCGCCAATTAGGAGTAATGCGCCGATTAAATCAAGTTGCGTAGCAACATGCTTCACCTTGCCAACAGGCCCAGACGAAGCTCCATGCATAAAAGATACTTTCTCATTGACCAGTCCAACATGTTTGGCTCGACGGTTCATCCAGATCATGATGCCGATGGTGGGTATAGCTGTTACTGGCAGAACGATTGACCACATGCCATAACCCCACCTCCAAGACGATGTAGTGAGGATATGCTCGCCGAGGTATGTCCCGCCGTATAAAGTAGGAATGGCCGAGAGGGATTCAGGAAGGGTGAATAAAATACCGCGATTGACGAGGGAGGTAATGTCGGCGACGAAGATCTGCTGCACAATGTTCCACCATGAATCGCCAAACGCGTCGAAAATCGTGCCCGCTAGAAAAGTATCGACGTTGCGACAGGACGCATACATGGCATTGCCAATAGCCATCGATACGGCAGCTCCGGCGAAACCTTGAGATCGACCAAAATGCTACAGAACAATTTTGTTAGTCGGTGCATGATTGGTGCTTGATGAAGTCTTACGTTAGCGAGCTTGGCCAGGAGGGGATAAGACACGATTCGAACAATTCCAGCAATAATGGCCCCGGTTGTTAGAAGAGAATGTCCGTTGAAATGGCTGGTCGCATATGGCTCGTAGACGTTTTGCGTATATACTGTCAAGTTCATGAAGAAGTTCATTAGCAGAAGACTGCAACTGTTAGCCTAGCCCAAGTTAGCAATGGATAATACAAACCATCCGATAGCGATGCCGAGAGTCTGGGTCGTCCATAGCTTCCGAAGAGCTTCGTTTGCTGCTCGCGGTCTCGTCTCTTCCTCCACCACGGTCTCATTTTTCGTTGAATCAGCCATGTTGATCTGCTGCATTTTGAACAACAACCGTTACCTAAAATTCCCTCAAGAAAATCTGGGATGCCGCACTTTATCTGTCAAAAAAAAACCAACGGTACTTGTGCCTAAAGCGATCTCCTGCACACGACAGCTGCATGGTATACCGATGATCATTTCTGTGTAGAGTAAAGATGATGGTCAAGAACTGATTGATAGCTTGTCTTGGCGCTGAACCCTTCGTTGATAACCTTGTCCCAAGCATGGATCGGCTAAGGTTGAAGAGTGATTTTTATACCGCCAAGACACTAAATACGTAAAGATTGTGTTTGAGTTCGTGGGTTAGTCCTTTTTGAGGACTCTCCGCCGTGGACTCGGGGAACTGCCGTTGGCGAGATTACAGGCGGAGAGATTATCAGATTTGTCAAATCTTATCTGATCGTATCAGCAGTACGGAGTACGGAGTACCAATGAAGGAATAATAGCCTCAACCCAAACATCATGTCGTATCATGATTTAATCCCAGCTTGAGGTGGTTTTGGAGACGGATTGTATCCACACGATTAAGTTTTTACAGTTGTACTAACACTAAAATGCACAAGACGCCGTTAGACATTTTGTTGTGCCTGAGCGGAGCAAATCCCGCACCTGCATTGCAAAATACTTCAATTGCGGGCCGTTATAAGGATAGACGGGGTTGGTAGAATAGCAGCGTCGCATTGCTTTCGACACTCAATATTCCAAAGGTATTATTTGATCAACTTATAGGGCTGAAGTTACGCCGTGGACGACAACAGGGTACAAGGATTCAATCTGTGTCTCAAATGTCTTTTAACTGCCTAAGCTCATCATAAAGAAATAAGTGCAACAATCATTCAACAATGCTCTCATACATCCATACCAAATTCATAATGCGATTTAGATACCCAATGCAATGCGTCAAAAGATACCCATTCCAATCACCATAACATTCAACTCAGTACAACAACACCCTACCCCTTGGCAATCTTCTCGGCTTCCTCCTCCGCCTCATTCACGATAGATTCAGCCTCATCCTTCGAAAAAGCATCCGTGAACTTAACCCAAGAACCATGAGCAAGCCCCGTACCAGCTCCTATCAGCAGCCCCAGACCAGCCGTGGGAATCGCCACAACACCAGTCAGCAGCGCTCCAACGCCCATGCCAAGTCCGCTCGCAACACCAGCGCCTATTCCCGTCCCCATAGCTCCACCCTGTAGCCAGCCCTTCTCTAATCGCTCGGCAGTCTTCATGAGCTTGGCTGCTTTCTTGTCGATTTCGCGCGCTTCCTGCCGTATCTTGTCTGCCTCCTCGGGATCGTCCTCCTCGTCTGCTTGTTCGTGGAGTTTTATGGATTTCTCCTGAAGGCCCTTTGCTTCCTCGACGCGCGTGTGGATTTCTTTCACGATGCGCTCTTTGGTGGAGGACATGTTTTCGCTTGGGGCTTCGACATTGTTGTCGGCGCCCTTATCCTTGTTTCCGCCCATGAATTGGCTTGGTATTGCGCCAGAGAATATAGATCCTAGTGCTTCGTTCATGGACACTGGTAGTGTTAAGTAAAAGACTAAAGATAAGATTGAATTTTAGATGTGGCTTGGGTGATGGGAATGTTTGGCTTGGAAACCTGGTTATTTTATGAGCATGACAGGTGGGGGTGGCGGATGACGTAGGATCGTGGTCCACGTGCTGATGCAGGTTATGAGAGCTATGATGCTATAATTCTATGGTCGTTGTCGTTTTTGGATGCGTAGGGGTTTCACTGCATGGAGCAATTCGAGTTTTTGTTATCGTCTCGTGAAACAAGTGCAAATATCTCGTTTTACGGGTAAGGCATTATATTTTGTCGCAGGACGTTTAGCAGCATTGGCAACGTTTAGTTATCGATATTCAGGTTCCTTACACGTGCGATGGTTTTTATGGGTCAATACTAATCCCACATTGTGTACAATAAACATCATATTTTTCATAACAGGTCGTCCAAGCATTCTATCCGTACAGGGCAGTGAATTAATCACACCTTTTTATAATCGAGCGCGGTCTTGAACGTATTCCTGCTTTCCAATCAAGCTACCCTATACATAATCGGAGTTGATATCTGCTTATCTAAGATGTATCAAGAAGTTGGAGAAACATCACCCTTGATTGGCCAAGATCAGCCGTCATCCCTTAATCATTCTTCGGCCAAGAATCCCATCTCAACATAAACCTGTCCTCAGTCTATCACCTCCAATCTCTCACAAACTGATAGATATCCATTCGTTTGACACCCGATTGACTCACATCTCAATTGCAAAAATGTCCTCCATAGGCCTGGGCCGTCTAGGCTCCACTTCCCCAGACCCAGGCGCGTCATCGCACGACCAACAACACGCTCTTCTCGACCTCGTAGACGGTGAAGAGTCCGATGCGCGCGGCAGAAGCCATACTGATGGAAAAGGAAGTGCTGCGGCAGATTTAATGCGGAGGCTTGGGGTTTCGCCGGAAAGACGTATCAAGGTCACGCCCGAGGACGATGCTCGCGTGCTAAGGCGGATTGACATGGTTGTTCTGCCTCTTATGCTGGCTGTTTACTTCCTTCAAGGTGAGAACCTTTTCTTTTTACAAATTACAATATGACGTTAATTCTGTCCAGGCCTCGATAAAGCGACAATTGCATACGCTTCCATCTTCGGCCTCATCGAAGACACAGGCCTCAAGGGCAACCAATTCTCCTGGCTGAGCTCCATCGTCTACGTCGCACAGCTCATCGCCCAATTCCCTTTAGCCTGGCTTCTCGTGAAACTCCCCATTGGAAAATTCACCAGCTGCATGGTCACTCTCTGGGGTCTCACGCTGACATTCATGGCTGCGGCGCATACGTTTCGGAGTCTGCTTTTTGCTCGGTTCTGGCTCGGCGCTTTTGAGGCTAGTATTGCGCCGAGTTTCGTGGCTATTACGCAGATGTTTTGGAGGAGGAGGGAGCAGCCTCTTCGTATGTCGTATTGGTATGCGATGAATGGGTTTACGGGAGTAGTATGTTCATTTCGAGCCTGTAAAGGATATGACTGACGTGGACAGTTTGGGAGTTTGGCAACGTGGTGGCTTGCGCAGTTGCCATTGGGACTCAAGCCATATCAGGTAAGCAGCATCATACTTACACCCATCGAAATAGTTATTAACTATTGTAGACAATCTTTGTCGTTTTTGGAATCATCACAGTCTGCTTTTCCACGGTCTTGTTCTCCCTCATGCCCGACTCCCCAGCGGAAGCCAAATTTCTCGACAAGCATGACAAGCTTATTGCCATTGAGCGATTGAGAATGAATCAAACCGGTGTCATGTCGCGTCAATGGCGATGGGATCATTTCTGGGAGACGGTTCGAGATTTGAAGACCTGGCTATGGTTCGCTCTCATCTTTAGCATCTCGTATGTGAATCGCGTCACTATTTTCAATCACCCACTGACTAGTATCGTCTTTCAGAGTCCCTTCGGGTGGCGTAGGCTCTTTTGGTCCTCTTCTCATCAAGTCCTTCGGCTTTGACTCCTTCCAGGCCATTCTCTTCAACGCACCATTCGGTATTGTACAGACTATTTCTACTATTGGAGGGTCCTATGTGGCGACCAAATACCACAAGAAAGGGCCTGTGATTGCATTCCTGGCTCTATTCCCAATTTTGGGCTGCATGGTCATGCTATCGACGCCGCATACGCCTGAAGGCAGAAATACCTTATTGAGCGGGTACTATATGATCTCTGTCTTTCCAGGAATAAGTATGCCTCTCTCTTCTTCCCTCGATTGCATATGCTTACAATGATAGTTCCGTTGATATACTCATGGTCATCCTCCAACACTGCTGGTGACACCAAGAGCAAATGCACCTCATCTGCACTTTTCATCGGCCAATCACTCGGAAACATTATTGGCCCGCTACTATACAAACCATCAGAGGCACCCGAGTATCACCGAGGGTTATACTGGAACCTGCTACTGTACTGCTCTATCGTTGGACTTGTTGTCGTGACGAGCATGTACCTCTCGTATCTCAACCGCGACCACAGTCGTCGACGCGTATTGGCAGGGAAGGATGCTGTTATCACTGACTACAGTTTGTATTCGCCCGAAGAGGCGGATCGTCTTCGTAGGATGAGAGCGACAGAAGGGCAGCAGGTAGAAAATGCGAGGGATGGGACGGTTGGCGATCATGCGTTTGATGACTTGACTGATTTGATGAACGATGAGTTTGTCTTTGTCTTTTGAGGTAAAAGTAAGGCAGAGTATACCGATATCAGAGATTCGTTTTGTGATTAAAGCTCTTGGCCATGGTTCTCGTATCTATGGAGTTGTAGGCTATTGGCCATGAATCCATCAATAAATTATCGAGAGACCGACCACAAAGTCATGAAAACTCTTCCTCAACAGGATCTGCAAACCTCCCACGATAATATCTCAGACCTACCTGAGTCCAAGCGGACAACTGTAGATCCCCCAAAGCCAACATTCGGGCTTAGATGTAGCACCCGACCAACGTACAAAGTGGAAACAAATTTCCAAATAATCCACAGGTTGAAACGACGCATGCCACGAATCTTGAATAATCCAACGCGACTTGTCTCAATGAGGGTCGATCTGCAAGTCAGCCAAGAATCCCCCGCCTCTCACGTCGTGACAGTTGTTGTCGGCAAATACTGCCCCGAAGCACCGGCGGGGTAAATCCTAAGCAGCATCTGAGTAATCCGCCATCGGCTTGCCAATTGGAGTATTTAGTTCGCACGATTCTGTCTCTGGAAGGAGTTGAAGCTCATCATTACACTCCCTAAACCATCTCCATGATGTCTTCAGAATCAGCTCAATTTAAACGCTATGTCATCGTTGGCATGGGCGTTCGCTCAGCCATGTACTACCAGGCTATCATCCAGGACTTCAAAGATGTAGCCAAGCTGGTCGGCATCTGCGACACGAACCAGACTCGTATGGATGTGGCCAACGACCATATCGTCGAGCTGGGCGGTGAGAAAGTTCCGACTTACAAGGACACCGACTTTGACAAGATGGTGAAAGAGCAAAAGGCAAATGTTGTCATCGTAACAACAATTGATCTGTTCCACCACCATTACTGCATTCGCGCTATGGAGTTGGGCTGTGATGCTATCACGGAGAAGCCAATGACCATTGACGAGCATAAACTCCAGGCCATGATCGACGCAGAGAAGAAGACCGGCAAGCAAGTCCGCGTGCTCTTCAACTACCGCTATGCTCCTCACCACACCAAAGTCCGCGAGCTCATCGACTCTGGCGTCATCGGCGAGATCTCAACAGTGCACATGGACTGGATTCTAGACTGCGCCCACGGAGCAGACTTTATGCGCCGCTGGCATCGCCACAAGGAGACCAGCGGTGGTATCCAGATGCACAAGTCAATCCATCATTTCGACCTCGTGCACTTCTGGCTCAACACCGAACCAGAGCTCGTCTACTGCCTTGGCGATCTTCGCTTCTACGGTAAAGAGAACGCTGAGAGGCGTGGCGAGAAGAACCTCGGTGAGAGATATCAGAATAACGAGAATGCCAAGAACGACCCTTTTGCGTTCCAGCTTGATGAGAATGAGCGTATGAAGAAGCTGTACCTTGACGCGGAACATGAAGACGGCTACATCCGTGATAGGAACTGCTTCGCGGAGGGTATCACCATCGAGGATAACCTCTCCATGATAATCAAGTACAAGAACCGGGCGGTCATGACATACAACACATATGCTTATGCACCATGGGAGGGCTACCGATGTGTCTTCAACGGTAGCAAAGGCCGCATCGAAGTCAACGTCGTCGAGAGCGGGTATAACCCTCTCGGCGACCCAGTGGCGAAGGACTCCGAGGGTGAGGATGAGAAGTACATCCAGGGCGGAGTTGAGCAGACCAAGATTGTTGTGTATCCCTTGTTTGACAAGCCTTATGTTGTGGATGTTGTCAAGCAGGAGGGTGGTCATGGTGGTGGAGATCCGGTGTTGTTGAAGGATGTTATTCTGGGTAATCAGTCGGATAACTTTAAGCGGGCTGCGTATATTCGCGATGGAGGGAATGCGGTTTTGGTGGGTGTTGGGGCGAATCATTCGATGAAATCTGGTATGCCTGTGAAGGTGCAGGATTTGGTGAAATGGTAATTGAGAATTGAGAATTGAGATAGTTAAATTATGAACAAGAGCCACATCGACTGATTCCTGTTACGGTCTCAAAGTCAAACCTGTAACATCAAAACAAACGCTTTTATGGTGTTTTACACGAATAACTAACATGATACCAACTCAGAAAGAGTCCATATGAACGCCGATATCACCCTCTTTCGACCGTCCGTCATAACCAGTCTTCCCACTCATATCATCCATAACTCCTGTAAACAAAACATCATTCATACCAAGCTCCCCTACTTGCCCAAGGGTATCAGGCGGTGAACCGAATAGCTCATAAGGCCAGAAAGGTACACCACCGAGGTCATTGAAGTGCGTTGAATCGAGTAACGGCATATCGCTAAAATCCAATGGTGGAATATTGGTGATTTCACAAAGAGCTGCTGTCAAGTCGGCAGGAAAAGCTTGTTTGATGTTGAAGAAAGAGTCTTGATCAACCATCCTTGTGTCTTCCATCGGTATTTGTTGTATATCAGATGAGACGTTGCTGCTTTGGTTGACGAGATCTGCCAGGTTGTTGGGAATAAGATCTTTGTTCATTGCCGAAAAGCGCTTCCTTGATTGTTCGTCAACGGTCGGTATAGAGCTGACTTGAGATCTTGCGTTTAAGCCTCTACCGGCTTTTCTCAAAGATGGTGGAAAATCGCATTCGTCAGGCAAGCGGCCGTTGCTGATGCTCATGTCCAAAGTCATAACCAGCCGGAGATAGTAACTAGGACGGTTCTTCAGCATGTCGAGACAACTACTAGGTGAAGAGGAATCTTCCTCAGTGATGAACGGTGTTGGCGATCGCTGTCTTGCGAGCTCAACGACATGACGTATAGCGCGCATCACCCAATCAGTGATGTAGTACTTGTTCTTATAGCTCTTCATCTGTTTCAATATGTCGTCCACATGTCGTTGTTTCTCTGTCAGTGAGATTCCTTCTTGAGGTGCTGTGGTCTGTTGTTTGGGCCTAAGAAGCTCGACGTCGATCATCTGGAGGGCCAGTGGAAACGCTGTACATCCAATACTTGAAGACTGGTTAGCTTGTTATAAAACTTGGGATTGGAGAGTAACATACGCAGTCATTGGTAGCCAGCGTGATAGACCTCGACGGTCGAACTCAAGGAGACACTCGGTCACGCGCGAAGCCGAGCCTTGAAGGTCTTCACTTTGTCGACGGAGCTGAACATCTGATTCTGATGGCGGTAATAGACTGGATCGGAGGATGTTGTAATGGCAAACAGACAGGCGTGCGGAGCTAATGGGGTCAGTCAAAGCAAATAAAAGATGAGGCGAGAAAACTCACTGATAGTACATCTCGATAAGATTCTTGAACAGAATGATAGACTCTGCCGAAGATCCCTCATCGGCCATCCTCTCATCCAAAGTAGCCTTTGTTTCATTCCAGGCATTATACCATCTCTGAAGCTCAATCTGACAAAGACCAGCGTCTTTAGCAACTTCCATTCTGCCGGATAGCATCCAAGATGGATTGTTGTAGAGAACAGAAGTAACGGTCAATACATCTGTAAGCACAACACAAAGATCAACCAGTTTTGATAGCAGCTCAGCATGAAGGGTTTTCGTCGTCGAGTCGTAAACATCAGAGTTATACAACTCATCGCAAAGGTCCGCACTTCCAAGGACAGAACACCCAGAGAAACTAAAGTTCGAAGGCGTAATCTTGATGCTCTGTCGCGAAGTGAGCGGGAGCAATCTATCGCAGATAATGCAGCACCACCACAGACGCTTAAGTGTATTTCGAAGTTTCTGCACCTTGGCTACTTCGAGATCATTGCTTGGGCGGAGAGATGAGTAGCAGTGTGCTTTGGCAACGCGCGCGTAGGATATGGCGATACCAAGCCAGATTGAGCCGAGGGGCTTGTTGCCGGCGATGCAGCGCGGGATGAGGTGAGTGTGTGCGAGGAGGAGTGAGGCTTGGGCGATGGCAATGCAGGACTTTTCGCAGCTGAAATCATAGAGAAGCTATTTGCTATGAGTGGTGGGTTGTGTGAGAAGAGGGGAGGACGTACCTTTGCTCGTCTGTAGAAGGCTAGTTTGGCCTGGTGGACGTCTTCAAAGCCCAGCATTTTGATTGTCTCTGACGACACAAACTATCAAAAGTTAGCTAGGTCGTTTGCTTCATTGAAGAAGATCCTACCCCGGATGAAATAAACAATACACCCTGTAGCACTAACATGGGCATTTGGTACTCAACATCAGAATCCACAGAGTTGTAGGAAAGCCAAAAGTCCTTTTCGTTTAGTATCGGAAGCATCGGATGTACGTGGAGAAAATACTGTCGCAGGAAATCATCCAGCGCCGCTCGTTGCGGGACGATAAAGCATCCTTGGCTGAGCAGAAAAGCGGCATCTTGCGGGAGAAGGTCTTTGGTGTCGGGGACTTGGAGGAAGGCATAGTCGGGGTGACATGATGGCCCGGGCAATTGAGTAATTTGTGGCGGGGAGCTGTTGGGAGGTTCAAGTAGTGATGCTGAGGATGCGATTGAGGCTGCGTTTCGTGTAGATGTTGGACTTGCTGGTGATAGCCTCTTGTCGGAAGATTCTACATGATGATGCCGGGTGACGGAATCTTCATTGGAGCGGGGCGTCGGAGGGCTGTTGGGGAGTATCCGAGGTGTTGTTGATCTAGAACAATAAGCACAAAGTAACAGCGCATCGTATGCAAAAAAGCAGAACTCACATTATCCCATGTCGTCGCTTAAACGTGCAAACCTTGTCGTTGTGTCTGCAATTGACACAAGGATCAGACGGATTCTCAATGATGCAGCGCACCTTTCGCAGCCGGCAGAGGTTACACGCCCTGGATACTCGCTTCCGTGTGGTCTTTGTCGCCTGCATATCTATTGACTGCAGAGTATGGGGTTATGTTCCGCGGCAAGAGTTGAACAATCCGAATATTACGGTAGCGGTGGTGTTATGTTAGATTTGAGTTGATCTACTCACAGTCATCGGATTGAAAAGCAGCTCGTGCTAACCCCAGACCCGAAGCCATTTGCCGACTGTTCCCCATAATCCCCCACACAACTTTTTTGGACGCTATGTGGGATGGGGCTAGGCGGTTTGCAGTTAACACACCGCCTTCGTATCATGGGATTAGGGATTGCCAAGGCGCTATGTGTCTGCTGTAGGAATTATAAAGGTTCTAGCTGAAGCGAGGGAACCAATCTTGTAGGGGATCAGTCATTTGTGGTGGTTTATTTGTTGGTAATGGAGGCTGTGTTGACGTTGACGCAGAAAGGGTTTATCAGCTCTGCTCCACCAAGAGAGAAATTGCATATTGGCCTTGACGAGGCCATCTTAATTTATACAAGAATATGTATAGCTTCATGCATTAAAAGATCTACAAATGTTCTAGAACTCAATCAACATCTTGCTCCATCAAACCCGCAGCTATCTCTCCTACAGCCAAAGTCAGCAGCGGGGTACGACAACACGCAGCACAATGATGACATTAACCTCTATTTATCCGCCTATCAGACCATTTCTGTCTTTATCTGAGCTTATTCTCATTGTTTTATCCCCCTCTTGATCCCATTCTCATCAACTTATCTTACAATCCTACCACAATTACCATGTCTTCCAAGGAACTCCCTGCCCGACTCAAAGAGTCCATCGAGGCCTCGAAATGCGAGTATCGCAATCTGGGTAAATCTGGTCTACGCATCTCGGTGCCTGTTTTTGGATGTATGAGCTTTGGAGATAGGAGGGTGTTGCCGTGGGTCATTGGAGAAGATGAGGTACGATATCCTGTTCTGCTGGGCTATGAATTCTGACACTCTACCTACAGGCGTTAGAGCTCCTCAAAGCTGCCTACGACCGTGGTCTGAACACCTGGGACACAGCCAATACTTATAGCAATGGCGCTTCCGAAGAAATTGTTGGCAAGGCGCTGAAGAAATTCAACATTCCTCGTCACAAAGTCCTCATCCTTAGCAAATGCCGCTGGGCTGTTGGAGAGGAACCAGGTATGCAAGTCTAACAAACTTCTTGAACGATGTTGACACGTCGCCCAGAGGCTCGCCATATCAACTATAGGCCCGAATTTGAGGTTTCAAAGGACTACCAGAACCAATACGGTCTTTCCCGCGCTGCCATCTTCAACCAAGTCGAGGCATCTTTGAAGCGACTCGACACAGATTATATCGATTTACTACAGATCCATCGCTACGACGAACTCACTCCTCTTGAAGAAACCATGAAAGCGCTCCACGACCTCGTCCAGCTAGGTAAGGTGCGCTATATCGGAGCAAGCAGTATGTGGGCTACCCAATTCGCCCGAATGCAATTTGTCGCCGAGAAGAACGGCTGGACGCAGTTCATCAGCATGCAGAACCACTACAACCTCCTCTACCGCGAGGAAGAGCGCGAGATGATCCGCTACTGCAACGACACCGGCGTTGGCATTATTCCCTGGGCACCGCTTTGCAGAGGACATCTGGCCAGACCACCCACAGAGTTTGGTTCCACCGACAGAAGTAAGGACGAAAAGGAGAGTTCGGGCGACTTATCTGTAGTGGACCAGAAGATCATAGGGCGTGTTGTGGAGCTAGCGGAGAAGCACCAGTGGCCTATGGCTCATGTTGCATTGGCTTGGATCAATCAGCGTATTACGAGTCCAATTATTGGGTTTAGTAGTGTGGAGAGGATTGAGCAGGCTATTGGTGCGAGGGGGAAGACGTTGACTGATGAGGAGGTCAAATATCTGGAGGAGCTTTACGAGGCTAAGCCAATTGCTGGACATTCCTAGGAGAGGTGCTAATAGACAATGGGCTTTATAATAAGTATGGATGTGTTAAGATTTGGTAGCCACTTAGCATCCTCCCCCTAGAGCGTAGAAAACGATTCTAGAAGGAATTAAGAATATCACTTCTTCATTATCAAAAGATTAGCACAGCAGTCTTCTTGCTGCTCATTACTGACATCGAAATCTGGGACAGACAATTCACCATTCAAAACTCGGCATTTGCATCGGCAAGCTCGCCGGAACGGCACTTAGCTCGGCTGCCAAACCCGCTAAATCGACAGGACCTAGGCCTAGCGACCGACATTTACAGTGGCTCTTAAACCCGCCCGAGCCCGGATGTGCCGTGCCGCTTACTCGGCGGATCATCAGCAAAAACATCTCAACATGAGCTCTTCAATTCCATCGGTCCAAACAGCAGCGTTGATCGAAAACCCAGGCGATGACGCACGGATTGTCTTTCGGTCAGACATCCCAGTTGGAAGTCCTGGTGTGAACGAGATTCTCGTCCACTTGGCTTTTACTGGTGTCTGGTAAGGCCACCTAGCTTCTTCCAGGGCTGTCGGCTAACTCGATGCAGTGGCTCAGAAATTCGGGCGTTCTCAGGGTGGGGCCCGTATAACTCCATTGTAGGACATGAAGGCGTGGGAACAGTGGTCAAGCTTGGTGAGGGCGTTGATACAAGCATGGTTAATAAGAGAGTAGGCGTGAAATGGCTCTACAGCGCCTGCGGAGCTTGCAACGCGTGTAGAAGAGGCTATCCCAACAACTGTCCGAAACAACTCAACACTGGACGCCATGTCGCGGGGACCTTGCAAAAATACATGATCGCCGACGCGAGATATGTAACCGAAATTCCGGACGGTTTGCCAGGCGAGATCGCAGCTCCGTTACTTTGTGCAGGTCTTACCATGGCCGGTGCTGTATCAAAGCTCGCTGGATACGCTGTGAAGGATGACTGGATAGTCATTTCTGGATCGGGAGGTGGACTTGGCCACCTTGGTGTTCAAATTGCTACAAGACTGCACGGATTGCGAGTCATTGCTATCGATACTGGAGAAGCCAGGCGCAAGCTGAGCTTGGGCAGTGGTGCAGAACACTTCATCGACTTTGCAGTGGATAATGTCGAAGCAAGGGTGAAAGAGATCACGGGAGAGGGAGCATCAGCTGTGTTAGTAGTCACAGGCTCACAAGAAGCCTTTATCCAAGCCCCCAGCCTGGTGCGAAATATGGGGATTATTGTCAACATTGGCCTTCCAAGGAATGATTTCAATATTCCTCTATCCGCTACGATCTGCTCAGCACGGTGTAGGTAACCCTTCCATCTCAATCCAAGTGGCTTGCTAATTTGACTTATAGCACTTACCGTCACTGGTGTTGCCGTAGGTACAGAGGAGCAGATGAGGGAGCTTCTGCAACATGCTCTAGAAGGAAGGATAGTTCCGGAAGTAAAGGTTCTCGAGTTTGGGGAGGTGGGAAATGTCATTGGGGAACTTGAACGGCAGCAAGTCACCGGTAGAGTGGTTGTTAGAATACCTTGAAATGACAGTCTCCTCAAAGTTGTAGGTTTAATCGCAGAGCTTCTATCCCGGCACAACGTGCAATACCAAGGTCATACTAGCACGCAGCAATACTGCGATAAGAATTTCTTGTACGTATATTACCAAATATATGACATATTGCATAGCGGTGATGTCGGTTTCTCCTCAGTTGTTGAAAACCTTATCGTTAATCGCAACAACCAAAGCCACATAATCCTGACTATCCAAATAATCGATATACACCACATTGGGAAACGACTTATCACCAACCTCGGGCAAAAGCCGCGTGAAGAGCTCCTTGTTGCAACTACGGGCAAGATGCTTAATCGGCTTGAGCGACCGTGGAGCTGTCTTCACAAAATTTCCAACATCTCCATCCCAGTTCGGCGCCTGTTGGGTAAGTGTCCACGAGAGTAGGAACAGCCGCTTCTCTTTGGCGGCCATGTGACCCTTCATCTTCTCAATTTGGTCGTTCACCATCGCCACGGTGTCGTCCTTGTTGGAGTACTCGTTGCGGATGTTGAGTTGCGATAATTTGTAGAACCCCTTGTGGGCGTATTCGCCGATATCGAGATCCCATTGCTCCATGACGCAGATGACGGCTGCCTTGCCGTTGCCAATGAAATCATCTAGTTTTAAAAGACTGAGGTCGTTGGCCTTGGATTTATCCTGGACGATGTACAGGTGCTCCAGCTTGAGAAGCTCTTTCATGAGGGCGTGCCACTCTTTTTTGTTGAACTCTCGCCACTCGTCGGTGTCACTCTGTAAGGAGTGGGAGAAGTTAATGATGATCAGCTCGGCGTTTTTCTTGGTGAATTCGTTGACAGCAGAAATGATGCTAGAAATCGATTCACCTCGACCGCCAACCTTGCCGGTGTAGTGCCCTGTCCAGAGCTCTCCGCCGGAATACTGAGGTCTGATATCAAAGTATCGCGCGCCATAAGAAAGCTGTCCCGAAACACCCGTCGATTGACAAAGCACATAGGGATCGATGACGCCACCAGGAATATCACAGTGAGACACATGCGACATGCCCGAGTCGTGAGTACCCAAAATGCAAATCTGCGACAGGGGCCTCTGACCCAAGGTCTTTCTGTTCTGCTGCATCCAATCCATAGGCGGGTTAGACGTGTGGAAGTCCCCCTTCTTTCCGGAGAGCACAAAAGTGACGCAGCCATCGTGACGCCATCCCAGCTCGATCTTTGAACCGCGGGGATTGTTAACGGACTCAAGACCGTCGAGCTGGACCCAAAGCCTTTCTGGCTTATCAGCGACGTGGACTGTGAAGGAAGCGTCTGTGCCTTCGAGTTTGTACGTGGCTGAACCGCTGGTGTCCTGGCGTTTCTTTAAAAGGTCTTGGTTAAATTCCACGTACGCGGCTGGAACGACTCCTGCGGCGGGGTTAGTTGTCGATGCCCATGGTGGATTGACGAGGGTGGGATTTACCTGCGTTGATGGACTCTGGGAAGTTCCATGAGTCCATCTGGTAGCTGGCCTGGCCCGTTCGTTTCCAACGGTACGGCGTGCCGTTGACGAGGTTGATATGGCCACCTTCACCCATTTTATCAGATTAGACTATGAAATTGCTTAGGGAAGAGTTCGAGTAAAGGTTAGTCAGATAGCTTGCGTCTGTCAGTCGTTGGTCAAAGAGGAGTAGGCTTCAATTTATGCTTGCGTCAAAATCAGACCCAGCATCAGCCGCATTGACCCTTGTTGTTATGCGACACTAGTCTGTAGCTGATAATCTGGGCGTCTGAGAGGACAGCTGTCCATTGGGCGATTGTGATGACTTGAGGAATTCGCTGCGCCCTGTGGATCAAAAGAGTTGTTTTGATTTGTGCAGAAGCGTTTTGAAAAGGCTTGTCTCAAAGTCTGCGAATCATGGGCTCTTGACAGGGCGAAAAAAGACCCATGAGGCGCATTGAATTGCGAAGTATTGGTTGAGCTGCAACGCAGATCGATCTAGACGTTAACCCCGCACCATTCGTAAGCTTCGACAGAAAACAGTAAAGACGCCGAGAGCAGAAGCAAGGCAAAGATGATGATGACAGGAGATCATATTGCAAAGCCATAATTAACATTTCAATTCCATGCGCCAAGTTTTAATCATGCAATGTATATATACAAATCATAGCCCTTACCGTCGAGCCAATCCAACATCCAATCCCATAGGCTTTCGCAGGAACCCCTCCCGAGTCTCCATAACATCCTGTCTTAAAACGACGTTATATCTCTTGATCCAGGTAGTAGCAATCAGCCTCATCTGCATCTCTGCCAAGTTTCTTCCCACGCAAGATCGCGGACCGTAGCTGAAGGGAATAAACGCGGTCTTCTGCTTGTCTGTCAGAGTCTCCCAGCGTTCAGGTCGAAATTCATCTGCGTCGGGACCCCAGATTTCTTTGGAGTGGTGGATGGTGTATGTAGGTACGCTGAGAACAGTCCCGGGGCCAAAGTAGCGTCCGTGGAGAGTGACGCCCTTGTGGTGGGCGGGAATCTCGCGGGGTAGACCGATGCCAGAGGGGGAGTGGATTCGTAGTGTTTCGTTGATGCAGTGGCCGAGATATGGAAGGTGTTTGACCGATTCGTAGTCAGGAATAGCGACGTCTTCAGGAACAACGGCGGATAGTTCTTCAAACAGCTTCTGCATCACTCCAGGTGTTCTGACAACGTGGTATAGCAGTGCACAAGATGAGTTGGAGGTAGTATCGCTTCCGGCAATCAACTGAGTAAGAGCCTCAGCGGTGAGCTCGTCCCGACCAAGAGGCTCACCCTTCTCATCACGACCCTGCATGAGACGAGCCAGTAGGTCCTTTCGCGTGGAATCACCGCCGCGCTCTAATCTCTCACTGACTCTGGCAATAGCGATACCAGCGAGGTTCTCAACAGCTTGGAGACCTTGACTGAAGAAGGGATCGGGAAGATACTTGGCGTAGGGCTTGAGCTGGGGGAGACATCCAAGAGTAGCTGAGACTTCTCCGCGACGGTTCATGATCTCGACTGCCGGTGCGTAGATGGTGGGACTTGTGGGTGAAGCCTTTACTTCAGCGATATCGGCTCCGGAGGCAAGCATGCCTGGATAGGGTCAGCATATATCTTATGGGACTCAAACGACTTTTGAGGGACTCACCGAATGGTTTACCAAAGGCTAGATCGGCAATAATATCGAAAGCAAGAAAGTTGAACCAATTGAGGCAGTCAACGCTTCCATACCCATCGGCCTCCTTGTTACTCGAAATGCGATCCCACTGGTTGATGAAGACCTGGAGATTCTGACGGATATACGGCTCAAACTCCAAAACACTCTTAGGAGCAAAAGTATGCGATACGAGCTTTCTCTTGCGGGAGTGCTCAGCTCTGTCGCGCGTGTTGAAAAGACCTCGACGGATAGACACAAAGGTGTCGTAAAAGTCACTAATCGATGTCAGTTTCGTGAACCAACCAGCAGGATATATGGAACATACGCCTTGAGGAAGCCATTGCCATGTCCGTAGATAGTGTTGATAGCATCAGCATCAGCGACACTAACATGGTTAGGCGCAATGCGAACAAGAACACCCAGCTTCTTGTGAACTTGATCAACAACCTCATAACGCTTTCCACGTCGACATGTCGACAGTAGCCAAAGGTTGCTAAACTGCGCTGGGAAAGGTGCAGGGATACCGCGGAGGTCTTTATTACTGGTCCAAGGGAGGATGTACCAGGCGACGAAGGCAACGATCAGAGCCACGGGGGCCCAAGGAGAGACTAGCAGTTCGGTAAGAGCCATTCTGAGTGATGATGAAAACTGGGGATGAGAGATTGGAAGATCAATTCCAGGGAAGGGCAGAGAAGAGGGTATTTGTATTATATGCTATGAATATTGACTGGAGATCACTGTGGCTAAGACGGCCCCGGATTACTTACCCCAGATGTGCGCAGCCATAGCTTCCGAGGAATGGTTTCTCCATATTTTGGTGTCGGCACTTGGCGAGTTTCTAATGTGATTGGTCAATTGGCAAAGTCGTTCTTTATCTACGCATTGGTTTCTAGTGCGAAATAGAAGATATCTTCATCGGGAAAGTTCACGGTGTATTAATCAACTTATTCACTACCTATGGAACAAAGAAACACTTCAAACATTATTCAGAAAGCAATTCATTTTAATAATGTTATTATTAACCTCACATTGAAAGAATCCATGCCGAGAAACGTCATTGCATCTCTGACCCCAAATCTGATATGTCGCGCATCCGATTGGCTGCAGTTCCGCGGAACTTCGGCAGATTCACACGGATGCTGCTGACTACTAGACTAGCAACGCTGAGGCCTGACTGTATGTTATTGAAAAGATGGTCAGGCTGATCGAGTATCACTGGAACTTGGCACGTATTGAAATTTCAGAAAATCTGGCTGGTGCATTAAGTTGATATTTCGGGATCTCGGCTTTATCACACGATGGCCCAATGACAGCAACATTGAACGGCTGAGTAGGAGACCACGACAGTCATTAATATCTTCGGTTTATATAATTCTTGAACATCGACGAAAAAGGTGAGCCAAGCTCAAAAGAGCAAGTAGGTAGATAACTGCGTTGAGATTTATCTATCGACATATATTTCCGAAAGACGATGCTGGTTATGGAAAATAGGTCTCAAGATAAACTTCGTGTTACTTAAGTTTTGTTCAAGTCCGACATTTAAAAATGACGCTTCTCCACTGCCTGTTCCAATCTCTCCCAGATATCTTAGAGGTGGCTTCGAATAAACTCTTCGAACAAACTCTTCGAAGATACTGTATTCATAAGCTTTTCTAGGAAAACGAAGCTTCCAGAAATACGCACTGTAAACTCACTCTAACCAGAGCCAGCAGAGGAGTCACGTGCAGAATCTTTATATGCACTGTGTCATGGCCAAAGAGGGGTTAGTGGATTATCCACGCAGAACCTCTTTTCTTCAAACTGTAGCACGCCATTTTCAACACGAAGCAAATTCCAAGTCAAACAAATCCTCTACAATACCAAAGAAAACTACCTCTTCGCTCAACAAGCTAATACCGAAAATGCCTCTCATCAATGCCAACACACCGCCTACAACTACCACGGACACCCACTATGTGGTGTACTTCGCCTCTGGCGAGCCCTCCTGGTGCCCAGACTGCCGTGATGCGCTTCCCGCGCTGAAGGCCGTCTTTGAAGATCAGTCTGCTCCCACGGCGTACATAGTTCGCGTAGGATCCCGCGAGGAGTGGAGATCGACTCCCCCTAACAAGTACCGTCTTGCGCCCTACAATGTCACCGGCGTTCCTACTGTTGTCAAGATGAAGTTTGTGAGTTTTCTGTGATTGGTGTTGTTATACATAAAACGACTGCTGATTCATGGGCTCAGGGCAAGGAGGTTGGACGTCTGGGCGATGTTGAGAGTCAGAATGAGTCTGACCTCCGTAAGCTTGTCAAGCTATAGACCGTGATAGGAAGAACGACACGGCTTGGCTCGTCCATGAAAAATGCTTAGAAGAAAAGAGGATGAATCACTCTTGTTCGCTATCTAATGATATTCGAATCACAAGCTGCTGGGTTGGGGACATAGAGGTAGAGGAATAGACAACAGGTCCTACAAAAGATTCATTGAGAAGTAGAAGCAACAGCAATAGAAATGACAGCCAGCAGTGATCATTTGGTTGTGGGACGCAGCACGTGGCTCAACCCTAGATTTGAGTTGGCGATGTTGATGATTGAATAACCTTATTTAATATTTCGGCGAGATGCATCAAGGTCACACGAACAAAAGACAGGGTGTCTTTCTACACGTCAGTGACACATGTAAAATACTCCCAAGGAAGGCGATGAGATATATGCGGTTTTCGACCCAATTGGCCAGATAAAGACAACACATGCAATAACCTTGCAAAGTTCCGATAATTTTCTCTCTTTCATATTCTATCCATATTTCATAAACTGCATTAAGTTGTACCAATCTTGCAAGACCTGATTGATTTTGTTAGAGGCTCTGAAATAACTAGACTCCATGTCCGTCTGTTTTTATTATGCTTCAAATTTTCCTGAGTGGAGTTAATCAGTCCAAATAACAGGAAATCAAAAGCACGCATTTCAGAAGAACCCCAGTACCATATCGACAAGTAGGAGCAAATATGCTGAGTTTATTCCTCTGCGAACCTTTTCACAGGTGTCCAACTTCCGTGCGGTATATAAGGGGACTTTGTCGCTTCTTTTCTTAACTTGACATAACGTAAAATTTTGTTTCTCCCAAGGTTTCTATTCAAACTCCTGCGTCCACAGCACCAAAACAATCTTGACAGACTTCGATCGATACCCAAATTTGCGCGTAACACTCCCAGACTTTCTCTCACACGCTCAAGATGACTTCTTTGTCGAATATGGATCGCAATCTCGGGGCAGCTCTTAGTTGCTCCGAAGTCTCAGATGATTTCCAATCCCCAATAATCGCATCTGAGTATCCTGACTACAAAAAGGGAGACTACCACCCTGTTCACCTTGGCGATCGCTACTACAACGGCAGGTATCGCATAGTTCACAAGATCGGCGCCGGAAATACATCCACAATATGGCTTGCGCGTGATGACTTGGAATCGAGATGGGTAGCTCTCAGGATCTTGAAGGCTGAATGTTCGGCGAGTATTGGGGGGAACATCACTATGTGCCACTCATTTCTGGCCCAGTATCATCTATATGACCCTCGGTTCATTACATACTGGCACTACTTTCGCATTGATGGCCCCAATGGCCGTCATCTGTGTTTAGTCCTGCCTTTCTGTGGTCCAAGTCTGCGCTCTTTGTCAAATTATATGCGCAGCAGGATGAAGCTAGGATTTGTCCAATCACTGGCCTATCAAGCAACGAAAATGCTTAGAGACTTGCATAGACGCGGCTTATGCCATGGAGACGTCAGACCAGGGAACTTTCTGGTACGGCTTCGCAACCTGGATCATCTCGACGACGTAGGGGTTTATCGCCTGTTTGGGCAGCCCAAGATCGACAGGCTAAAGACTAAATCCGGCAGAATCCCAGGCCCAGAAGCACCGCGATATATTGTCGGTTTCCTCGATTTCATGTCCAGCGGCGAAGATGTCCTCCGGGATCAGATAAGTCTCATTGGGTTTGATAAAGCATTTGAAACCTCGTCACCCTGGCCATTTGACCCAGTGTTCGAATTTCTCGCACCTGAGGTTGTCATCGGCAAACCGCCCAGCCCAGCTAGTGATGTTTGGGCACTGGGCATTACAATCCTAAACATCCGATCAGGAGTTTCGCGATTCCCCTTTTGTATCGACTGCCCGAAACAACTCATCACAGAGTGTGTGAAGTACTTTGGCAAATTGCCAGCATCCTGGAAAGAGCCGTTGTACGACAAAAAAGGCCGACCAACGAAATGCACGCTTAGAGGCCGGCCGAGGGATGTCTCTCACGAGACTTGCTTGCTGAAGCAATGGATAAAAGACATTTACGACGAGCCAACCCGAGTGAGTTACAATGAGGCAAAACCTTCACAGCCATTTATTGTCACGGAAGAAAATGGATCGCATCCCAGAAACTACAACTGGATAATCGATACAATTGCCGGCGTGGTCAACTATGATCCCGAAGACATAGGACGTCTGGCTGCCATCCACGCTAATGGTAAGAGACCTTTTCCACGGCATTATGCGGACCGGGTTTGGAAACCATCTGCAATCAGATTTCGCGGCCGTTACCTCCCAAAAGATGGGGGAGTGAGATGGTTGGCTTACTTACCATCGAATTGTGGCATTGAGGATGGTATTAAACTATTGCCAAGAATCCCGAAACAGGAAGTTGAGTTGCTTTATGACCTCTTGATCAAGATATTTGTGTATGAGGGACGACCGAGTGCGAATGATATCTTAGGTCACCCCTGGTTCACGATGGGTCAAGGGGAGACGTAGAACCGGCAGATACTTGGAAGGTCTATATCACGTCAGGAGTTTGGACAGCCTATTAGCGGCGTAAGGGCCAGTTATAAAAGAACAGGTAGATGCAAGAAGCGACCAGGAAGACAATGCCAAGGAAAGTAGTATACCCAGCCCTACTGTATATACGTTGACTAAATAAAGTTTTCAAAGATTTTAGACAGGATTTCGAGAAATGAAAAGCACAAACTGTGTCAAAATGGTCGAATGTAAAGCTACGGTATTCTTCTCCGCCACCGTCTTATGGAAATGCCACTTTATAGAGTACTCACTCTTGGACACCATCAATATGGGATTTCACTGCATTGTTGTAATTTATATTTGTTGGTCATATGTCGCCGATCAGCCGCTGCTGTTTTACGTTGGACACACTTGATGATGTAACAGAACCGCGGAGAAATACTCAAAAATCTCCGAATTATAAAATAAAATAATGTCTTGATTCTTCAGCTCGTTATAACGCCATGAACGTACTCTCGTCAGCTGAACATTATTTACAATAACTCAGCCTATTCTAGTAGGCAAACTCCTAATGAATAGCAATATCCACAAGTTCATGCTCCGTTCCTGAAACCTCTCCATACATAACACCATGTGTATAACACTCTCCGATAAGCTTCCAACCCTTCCCGACCTCCCTAAGTATCATGGGAGTGTTGCAGCCTCGTAAGATCACGATACGATCACCTACCTCCGCAGCGCAGCTTCCCATACCCATTCTCCCATCCTTGGTTGCAAAGATACGTCGCCAGGCCATGGCGTTAATCGCCCACGATAAAGCCTCGCGCTGCGCATCCGTGGGGTTGTAGTACTTATTGCCAGCTACCATCCTAAATCGGTACGCCAATTTGTTTGGTCCGAAGATCAACTCCCATAAGGAATATCCGCAAAGACGAAGCTGTTGATTCCGATCCATGAAGTCGTGCAGTCCGAAACCACATGTCCACACCCCAGCGACACCTCTCTGCCATAGCTTTGGATTGAGTAACCATGAATAGTACTCTGGTGCCTTTTCCCCACCCTCGGAAGTGGTGTCACCAACTATTGTCCTCCAAAGGGCACACTTTGTTTCTTCAAAATCTCCGTACATACTACTCGAAGACAGAGTAGCATCGTCGCTATTGAGTGGATAACTGGTATCTGCTTCACTCCTGTTACATGCACTAAGGGAGATAATAGTATCCAGTACAAGACCTTTCACCGTGATGATTGATCTGTCGGCAGAAAATAGGGGAAATGATCGGCCAATATTCATGTCCGCATGATATGAACCGTTGAGTTGAGCTGTTGGAGCAGGGGCACAAGTCCAACAGACTGCCCAGGACGGGAGTTCATGATGACAGGGTGTACTGATGGGAGTTTTCTTTCGTACTGGGGCAACTCCATCCAGGAGCGGTAGTAAAATAGGAGCTACAAACTGGTTTTGTAGAAATGAAGGCAGGCTGTCAAACTTCCAACTCGTTGCAACAAATCCACCCTGACCGGAAGCAAGGCGAAGAATGTTGAGATCTCCCTTCGATATGAGCTCAGACATAAAGTTCGAGTAGATCTCTGACTCAGAGAGCTTGTAATTCGGTGTAATTTGAACCCTGTCGGCAATAGTCTTGATACCCAGAATGCCATAGACCCTATCCTTTTCATCTGTAACCAGTGAGTCTCGTGCCAGGCTTAGTGCTCGCACAAGCCCTTGCCAGTCATCTGAGGCAGAATTAGCTTTCTGGACTTCCTGGATCCGCATCATAGTTTGCTGTATCTTCCACATTCTCTCCGGCGCCCATGTCCTTCCCTGGATCATTCTTCCGCGTGCGACCTCAAATGACCATGTTGAGAGTATCTGCGGTCGAACGCTGTCGAGGATCTCACGGCCAAGTCTCGTCTCGTCAGCAGCAATGATTTCCACGGCTTTATACACATCCTCCCATGCAATAGATCTGTCTCCGCATATCACAGGTGATTGAGGGTTACCCATAGCTACTTCTTGTACCACCCACATCCGACGCCAATACGGTCGGGTAAAGAAGTGGAATAATGCTTTGTAAACCTTCTTCTTCAACGGGCTGTAGTATTTTGGCCACATTATGAAGAAAGGCGCCAAGTCAAGAGAGAAGCCCTCTTGATAGAAGTTCCCCATCGGTTCCGGCCGTTCTGACTCGCGAGCCAGCCAGTGTAGAGCAGACAAAGCCAGCGCACTGTCTTGGTCATCAGGCCCGAGCCATATAACCACTTGCCATGCCAACTGGTAGATATCGCACATACGACCAATTTGTTGGCCTTTTTCCTCCTCATTTTTTTGATCGATACAAATGGCATCAGTCCAGAGCTTGAATCCTTGTCGTACTCTACAGCTCTGGCTAAGTTGTGCTAGAGCATAGTACAAGTTCGGAGTAACCTCAACAGGACAGCCATCAACTGTGATAGAATGACAGGGTTCTCCTTCAGGTAATTCAGGATAGCCCCAAACGTAAGACAATGCAATGAAGTCACCCCATTCGTATCTCCACGGCAGATCTGCATCCACGGCCAGCGTGTCTTGCACGGTGCCTTTCGGCTCTTTTTCATGATGGTCGTCTTCTTGTGCTCGTGGATCTCGTGTATTCTTGAACAAAGCTTTAGTATCATGAGCGGCTGAAAGCTCAGGCCATGTCCTCCCTCGTCCCTTGAACTGTTGGTGGGAGTTGTCCTTTGACGCGGGTGGCAAGCAAACATGTTCGAGCGAGCACGCTATTGGTTGGCGCTTGGTAGTGTTGGTCGTATCTTCAGCATATTCAACCTCTTCAATCTTCAAAACACGAATGTCATTACCGATCAACGGACGATATTGGAGCTTTGGAGCCATCTGAGTGTTATGTTAAAGACTCGCTTCTGTGATGGAACAGCCGAACTCCTCTTCATCAGGTGTTTGGAGTTGTTGGGCCGCAACGTAACTCCAGCGCTTAGAACGGAGCTAGGATAACGAATCGGAAGCATATCCTAACCCCTGCCAATGTATGTCAGATTTCGCATTTTCGCTGCTCGGTGTATACTATATAATCAGATCAGGCTATCAGACGTTACCCAAGTATGGTCGACTCAAATTTGTCACTTACAATATTATAGCGCAGTCCCATTACCGGATTTCATGCTGCCTGAGGAACTATGCAAAAGAAACAAATAATATAAACCAATGTTCAAGTTCCCGCTTCCACACAATTGATAAGGATGGATTGCTTGTGAGAAACTCAGTGAAGCAGCTATGAAATTTGAATCCTTTCAATCATCTCCGATCTAGCCATGGGAGCGAACATTAAATAAGCGGAACACCGATATTATCCAAAGAGCAGAGATTCCAAGCAAACAAATAATTAATTTCTACCCTTACACCAACGCCATATGAACTCCGCAGCTTCCCCATGCGTGTCAAGTAGCAATCTATGCGACACCTTCTAACCCCTTCATGAAGAGTTTTAAACAAGATATCGCGCCAGCTCAACTCCTAAGGTCAAAAGCGTTATTCAGCCACTTAACACACACCAGTAGTTCAGAAGCCGCAGTGCTACTTTGAGCATGAAGAAAAATTTGGAGGCTATTACAGAGGAATAACACAGCATTTGATTGGGATGGGGCAAGGAATGAGGAAGCAAAAGCGACCACGACACCAGCCACCGCAGTCCTCTCCTCCTCTCAAGCTGAGTTCAGGTTCTCCATTGGTTTGAGGCTGGGGTCTCTGGGGATCTGTAGATAATAGCATTAGTTTTTTAATCCCCTTAACTTCCAAATTTGCCAAGGTTTCATACCCATGGGCTGGTGCGCCTTGGGCTGGCTCATTTCCATTGACTCGGAGACATATTGTTGGTCGGAACCCGCAGCTCGGGCTACTGGGAGAGGTTGAGATACAGAAGACATGGCGATATTATGTTATTTATAGGTATATAGAATATTTCCAATAATAATAGAATAAAGAGAAACTTTGTTGATATTACATCAGAAAGGAGAAGAGCAATTTCTTGGCTTTCGGCTATCGACTCCATATTAACCAAATGGCTGGGCCCATCGCTTATCGACCCAAAAACTTGGAAGTGAGATCATTGCGTCAGCGATTATCACTTCCGTCACCATTCAACATGACGCTTAACGTTACTCCCGTTATGTCCAGGACGCTAGACTTTAGCTGGCCAATGTGTGGCCCTGTTGAACTAGCTTGTCATGCAGACCTGATAAGGATAAGAAGTGCTTGAGAACCAGGAACCTCTCCTGCGTCACCAGATTTTGCATTCCTTGATCCTGTGAAATTTCAAACAGCGCTGCTTGAGAGAACTTTTTGTCCCATGTCTCTCGAACCAAGGGCTTTGGACCCTCTAGGTCAACATAAAGTTGGGCGTGATACAAGTACGAACTGCCTAGAAGTGCTGGGACCTAAATTTGACTGGGCAGATCACTACTTTCATTGTTTAAGGGAGAAGACATCGCTTGTTGATAGCCGATCATTCATAAAATCATTTATGTGTATGGACCTCTGAATGTACCTTTTAATTAGTGACCATACCCTTGGATAACCGCTCAGCTGGACAGTATAATATTGACGCTCTAAACTCTTCAAATATCATTAATCAATCCTGTGCCTCACCCAAAATCGGCTGGGGGATTGCAATAGTCATGGGCTAGTCTTCCTTTTCTTCAGCAAACCGCAGCAATTGCTTTACCCCGCTCATTCTTTTGATAAGCTTGATCTCTAGATAGTCTTTCTTTAAGATGAAGTTGAGTTAATAAAGTAATACTAGACCATGATGACTATGGACACTATAAATGAGTTGCTCCTGATACTATCTTCTGGTTTAGGGTAATTGCAGCACAATGCCGGCGGAGTGACCTCTATATCGTAGAGAGCCCATGACGGTGTCACTCCACCAATGAGTTCAATGGTGACGTAATATGACTGTAGATGTATCAACCAAAATCAATTCTTTCAGATTTCAATTGAGCAACCATAAGCATCACAATCTACGGCAAAATGACATCAATCATTCCCAGGACCTTCCGAAATGTTACCGCCCTACCCAGAAGGGCCAATTGGTCTGCTGCCATGAAACCTCTGGCGCAGCCCATGGCGCGTCGATTTCTAGCAACGACGACTCAGGAACAGCCGCGATTGCGACTGGGCTCAACTGGTAAGCTTAACAGGCGTTGGGAGTCAGGATGATACTGACCTTGGATAGCCCCGAACTTCAAAGCTCTCACTACTCATGGAGAGATTGACTTCCACAAGTTCATCGACAACAGCTGGACTATTCTGTTCTCTCACCCAGCCGATTTCACTCCAGTTTGCACTACCGAACTGGGCGCTTTCGCGAAGCTGAAGGGAGAATTTGACAACAGAGGCGTCAAGATGATTGGTCTGGTATGTCACCCTCACTCTTACTTTAGACACGAATGTTAATTTCCATCTGTAGAGTGCCAATGATCTAAGCTCGCACGACAAGTGGGTAGACGACATCAACGAAGTCTCAAACACAAATCTCCAATTCCCCATCATCGCCGACGCCGACCGCAAGGTAGCCTTCCTCTACGACATGATTGACCAGAGAGATCTGGATAACATTGCTGAGAAGGGCATCGCGTTCACGATCCGCTCTGTCTTTGTCATCGACCCGGCAAAGAAGATCAGATTGACGATGATGTACCCTGCTTCAACGGGACGAAACTCGGCTGAGGTTCTGCGAGTGATCGATTCGCTTCAGTTGGGAGACAAGAAGGGTGTTGTTACGCCTATCGATTGGCAGGTTGGTGATGATGTGATTGTTCCCCCTTCTGTCTCGACGGAGGATGCGAGGAAGAAGTTTGGTGATGTTAGAGAGGTGAAGCCTTACTTGAGATTTACCAAGGCTTAGATTCCTGAGCAACTAATCCAATAGGAATCGACAGAGATAACCACGGGGATAAATTCTTTATACATTAATGAAAATATTATGATTTACCAAAAGTAACGGCGTTCTGGTAAATTACCCTGGCTCGATATGGACAAGATTGGTCCTGGTACCTCTCGTACCTGCCTCTGTATTCTATACCACCCTGTCCTAAAATTCGTGTTAAACACAGCTTGCGCTGTCACCATCCTGTCTCACTCTATGGCTTGCCGGTCTCACAAATGCGGGGAACCTTAGCCAGCTGTGATATGGAGATCGCCCGTCCCGTCCCGTACGACTACCGATGGCGTCATGGATATTGCTGAGGACGACGTTGGGTCATTAGTTTCAGAATTGATACAGTGGCCCATTACTTGAGAAGAATTGACCCTTCAAGGTGTTTCAATATTACCAAGACCAACAGGTTGCGACAATGGCGAACCACAAAGGCCCTCTCATCTCGGAGTCACAGCGGCGTGTTACACGATCCATGGCCAATAAACCCTCAATCGACACAAAGGTGGTAGTCAAAGTTGAGAAACAAAAGAAAAAAACACAAAAAGCACCTGCAGGAGTAGTGCTCTCGGCATCTCGAATACCCCCAATCCACAAAGACCGCTTCGGCCTTATCCAAGAAAGCGTCGCAACAGATCTCTACGCCCTTCTCGTCGCAGCCGTCCTCTGGAACCGCACCCGAGGATCGCAAGCCCGTCCGGTCTTCCTCAAACTCATCTCAAAATACCCGACGCCGCACCAACTCGCCGACGCAGCGTTCTCGGACCTCGCAGACCTCATCCGCCCTATCGGGCTGTACAACTCCCGCGCCGCTCGGTTCATTGCATTTGCCAAGACGTGGATCGACAGTCCCCCATGTAAAACAAGGCGGTACAGAAAGCTGCATTACCCCTTGAAAGGCGACGGGCTGGATATCGGCAAGAATGAGGTTTTGGATGAAGCTGAGGAGAGACACGGCTGGGAAGTGGCGCACCTGCCGTCCCTTGGACCGTACGCCATTGACAGCTATCGGATCTTTCACAGAGATATGTTGAGGGGGTTGGCGAAGAATTGGAATGGATTCGACGCGGCGCCGGATTTTGAGCCGGAGTGGAAGAGAGTTGTGCCCCTTGATAAAGAGTTGAGGGCGTATCTTCGATGGATGTGGCTTAAGGAGGGTTGGATATGGGATCCTGAAACTGGTGATAAAGTCAAGGCCTCGAATGAGAGGATGGACCAGGAGCGTGCAAGGTGTAGGAGTTTGTCCCCTGAGGGCTTTCGAGTGGTACGGCGGTGATATCATGTAGGTATCCGGTACTTGGTACGGGGATTGGAATTAAGTGGTCAACTACCGCTCTCAAATTGAGACCCTCTCATTTCTTCTGTTGACCCGTTGTTGATGATCTTATGACGCCTCGGAATTTGCAATTGAACACATTTAATTTTATGCTGCATCTTCCGGCAGCCTAACTGAATAGTTCAGAGATCATCACCAACATCAAGCTTCAGACAAACCTCAGGTCATCTTACATAGGAATCCAAGTCCCATCTGTCGCACTGAAACATTCGGGCAGCTACAGTTTAAACTTAGTGTCCTGCGTATTCCGTGCCTTTGCAGCCTTGACCGACGGCCCGTCAAATCAATTCTTGTGGAAACCACTCCAAACCCTGTACCACCGCCTTAGTTCGGGCTTTGGTGGTAAATATTATCCCTGGTCCCCGCCTTCCGAGACATCGACAACCCGTGTCTTGGATCGATTTTACCCCCTTTACTTATATGTCTATACAATTGGCAGGTATCCAAGACAGTGGCCTTCTACACCAACAGCCCTCTATGCAAGGAGGCTGGGTCATGTATCGCGCAGGACAAAACTGATGTTATTACCCTGTTGGTACTGTTTATTCTATGCATATAAACATATTAGGAAGTGCGATCGGGTATTTGAACAGGATGCCGCGATATCCCGCCATGACCGACGATCCGCCCGCGATTGTGTCTTACCATCAGCAAGGGACGACTTCCCGTCTGGAGGGAGTTTGTAGACCCTGAACCAAGAAGGTACGATATTGAGTCCATCGTCAGAGTCGGTGGCACAAACAGTGCATCGTTCAGTACTCCCGTGTCTGCAACTATGCGGTTGTGTACATTCCTGATATCGAGTGGCTTTGAGACCTATGATACATGTGACTTGGTAGTCATAACAATCTTGGGTTGTCAGTGAAGTGACTGAAGTCTATAAAATCCCAGTGTCAGACCACGTCTTTTCTCAACTCATCATCCTCATCACAATCACAATCAACACAATCCAAAACCACCAAACACTTTCAAAATGAAGTTCTCCATCGTCTCCACCGTCCTCCTTGCTCAGGGCATCGCCGCCATGCCCTGGTCCTCCGTTCAGAGCCAGTCCAACGGCGAAGAGATCACGTATGTTTTGGTCAACCAGGCCCCAATATCTCCATATTTACTACCTCACCTCATGTCCCATTCTCGATTCACTGACAGAATCCAGTCTACGAATCCAGGTCTCCGGTGCCTCCGCCCACAAATCCGACTTTTCCCCCAAGCCCAAGGGCGCCATCAACTACAGCAACTACGATATCTGCCTCAAGGTTTGCTGGCCGGAGAAGCCAAACTGCCCTGAGGGCTGGGTAAGTAAAACCTAACTCATGACTTTTAATCACGTCGCTAACTGGTGCTGTAGAAACCATCCAAACTTGTACAGTCCCCAAAGTGTAAAACGATAACTAGTCATGGCTAACAAATCTTAGGGAGGAGATGAAGACTACCCTTGCTGGACTTGCTGCAAGAAAACAGGAGAAGACAACGATCTTTAGATACATGCCGAGCACTCTACCCGAGAAAGGACACATGTTTCGACATGAGAGGTTGGAATTGAAGATTGGGCGGAAGAATGGATCAGTGTAGGAACTATGGACGCTCATTACTTATAAACACCTATAAAACCCATATGCAATGTTCACGTGATTGTTACCTAAAGGTAGATCTGTGCTGCCTCGCGATTTGCTTACGGCTTCAACGCCATCAGAGAGAATGAATGACTAGAGTGTAGATGCTTGAGTTGAAACACAGATCACAAAACCTATCCATCGTGTCCCCGCTGTCCAGCATTTCTTAGGAGTCTTGGCTTAATATTAATCTCGATCCTGTTTCCAGCCAGCGCCACATCACACTCTGAAGAGTTTGACAAACTCCACCCTCTATCCATAGCATGTGGCTTGAAAAGAATCCTCATTTTGTATATAAAGCAGTCAACTGCCCTTCACCACACTCTCCCAGGCCAGCCCAGCCCAGCCCAGCATCTCTATCCCAAGCCCCAGCAAAAATGCACAGACTCCAGACAAAGTTCTCGACCGAATGATCTCCAAAAGCCAAGTCTCCATTTCCTCTCTGGAGTTCTTCTAGCTCCCCCGTAAACCCTTGTCCTTTCGGCTCCGCTCAATCGCATGATAATGCCCAGATTCTGCCAAGCTCCGTTCCTTGCATCGCCGTGATCGGCGGCGCGCTCCACTAGCTCTTAAGTCATTCTGTGATTGGTCGTATGCTTCGACCTTAGGTTCTACGCTAGAAATTTTTGTCGTTCTAGAAAACGTTGGCACGCGATGGCGAAAGGTTCTGCGGGCTTGGCAGAATGAGGCTGAAAATTGTTCTGCCAAGCGTGAAGCAAGCGCGCGGCTACAATGAGGCTCTTCGCAAGCATCAACAACGATATCTTCATTCGGCACTGATTTCGTATCTCCTTTATCTGGGGAATACCCCTTCTCGCCCTTTGTGGAGAAAAGAGTCTGGAGCAAAGAGGAGCAAAAGTTCAAGACTTCCCAGGCCCTCAGTGGAGACCATAACGTAAAAGTTAGCAAATTCTATTGAAGCTCACGATCTGGCCCATTGCTTATTTATGACCCTTGGCCGATCTCGCCTGCTCCCCCCAGCAATCGAACTGACCGCAAACATGTCATTGTCTAATACAACAGCTTCGATTTGCCCGAGTTCGGTGCGCGCCGGATATCCCCCATCTCCAATGTTTGTGGGCCGACTTGACTCGGAACTAAAACGACTTTTTTTTTCTTCCTTGGTTAGCTGGACCGTAGTCGGCGAATTTCTGTTAGCTTGTCGCCCCCAGAGGTGAGATTAAAGTGGTTTTTATTTAAAGAATGCCGCTGCCGTACTTTCTTAGGTGTTTATTTCATTCATCGTTTGACTTGTTTGGTATTTACTTGGTACTTTCTCTCTTTGAGCTTCGTTCTCTTTCAACACTCGGTATCCTCTTCAACAATATCGATCTACAACAATGAGCCACGCCGGCCCTCGAAGCGCTGCGGCGCATCCTGAAGACCAGGAGAAGGGCGTCACTGATGCTCCTCCTTCATTTGCCCCTGCGACAAAGAATGAAGACGCCGTTCTGGCTCATGAGGATGCGGAACTTATCGACTACAAGACATTAACGTGGTGGTACGTTCAAGCACCAATTGCGCTGTTGTCGCAATGCTAATTATTCACAGGCAAGGCGGCATTGTCCTCATCGCTGAAACCGTCTCCCTCGGCATTCTTTCTCTTCCCTCGGTCCTGGCCGCCGTCGGTCTCGTCCCTGGTATCATCCTGATTCTGGTTATGGGCTTCCTATCAACATACTCAGGTCTCGTGCTGGCTGAG
Source organism: Fusarium torulosum (assembly GCA_900312805.1). Taxonomy (NCBI): domain Eukaryota; kingdom Fungi; phylum Ascomycota; class Sordariomycetes; order Hypocreales; family Nectriaceae; genus Fusarium; species Fusarium torulosum. The sequence goes on from ONZP01000155.1 coordinate 36,166, forward strand.
TTCCGCGCTGAGTACCCCTTCGTGCAAAACTTTGGTGACGCCGTCGAAGTCATCGGAAAGTCCATCGGAATGGGCCGTGTCTTCCAGGAGGTCTTTGGTTGGGCGCAGGTCATTTTCCAGGTGTTTGTCATGGGCAGCCATCTTCTGACGTGGACTATCTGCATCAACACCCTCACAGGCGGATCGACTTGCACCATTGTCTGGGCTGTGGTCGGATTGGCCATCTTCTGGGTTCTCAACTTGCCCCGAACCCTCAAGTACACCAGCTACATGTCCATGGCGTCTTGCATTTCCATCACGGTCGCTGTCCTCATCACCGTCGGTGACGTCGCCCACGAGCGCCCCATTGGCAGCGCTAGCATCGAGATTGCTCGTGAGCTTGGTTTCACCGGCGCATTCCTGGCTGTTACCAACATTGCCATCTCATTTTCCAGCCACTCTTGCTTCTTCAGCGTCATCTCCGAGTTCAAGAAGCCCGAGGACTGGCCCAAGGCCCTGGCTTTCCTGCAGATCGTCGACACCGTCCTCTACATCCTCGCCGCTGTTGTCATCTATGTCTTTGTCGGCCCCGATGTTCCTTCGCCTGCTCTCTCTGCTGCTGGTTCCCCCTTGATGCGAAAGATCATCTGGGGAATTGCTATCCCTACTATTGTCATTGCTGGTGTCATCTACGGCCACGTTGCCTCGGCATACATCTTCCAGCGCATCTTCCGCAACACCAAGCACATGGTTCGCCGAACCAAGCTATCCACCTTTGTCTGGTTCGCCGTCACCTTCGGCACCTGGGCGCTTTCCATGGTCATCGCCGAGTCCATCCCCGTTTTCAACAACCTCCTCGGTCTTATCTGTGCCCTCTTCGCTTCCTGGTTCTCTTACGGCCTTCCTGGTATCTTCTGGCTCTGGATGCACTATGGCAACTGGTTCAAGGACGGAAAGCAGACTTGCCGCTTCGTTTGCAACGTCATCCTTTTCCTTACAGGATTTTTGATCTGCGTCCTCGGACTGTGGGCGTCCATTGAAGCCATTGCTCAAGGAGGAAGCAAGCAGCCTTGGTCCTGCGCGAGCAACGCTGCGGAATAGATTGTTTTCGTTTTGCAATGATGATGATTAGATTAATAGAATAATACCCTTTTTCGTTTTTACTACTGCTTGCACATATCGTGAAATTCTCCCCAGTATTGATGTTCCATAGGTGAAGCTTAAGGCTCAAACTCCCACAGTGAATAAGCTTAGCCTTTGACCTTGTTATCAAAGATCTAACATACTAAAGTTCCTGGGGTATGGGAATGACCACTATGTTCATTATAATTTGTTCGAACTCGCCTGAGCCATTTTTACTTTAGGTGGCAATGAGGTCTTTGATAAACTTCCAGGTGCTCCAGGGGCTACGGTGGCTTGCCTTTTGATTTCGAATTGTCGCTAGGTTAAGTATCAAATTCTCTCGACTTCTTTACTCTTGAATAACCAATAACTCTGAATTAATTTGCCGCTGTACTTTCATACGTAGACTCTGAGAGATTGTAACGTAACAATTATTGAGAGATGTGCAAGTAATTTCCTTTTAAGATCTCTTCAGACGAACCACTTTACACAAAACTCTGAATATGTACAGTCACAAGCGAGTAATGACTGACTGAGTTCTTTCCCTTGATTTTTGCCTATCCTTTGTTTCAAACCTGCCCACAGGCTACATGGTATAATCATCCCCCAGTCCACATCACTTCAGAAGCTTCCACGAAGCAGTTTCCGCCCAAATTCGCGCATACCACTGATGTAGCTCCTCAATATGTCCTGGCATAGGACCCTTGGGGCCAGGCACCTTGCCCTCGCTTGAGAACAAAACGCTCTTGAGCCTCAACTCAACTTCCTCACGCGTCTTGTCGATAGTAGCGCTGATCTGGAAAAGACCGTCAGAGGGACGCAGAGCCCCGTTGCGTGGTGAGTCGCCACAGCGCACGGTGATGGAGTTTGAGGTCTTTTCGACAACCTCGAAGTGGTCCGTGATGACGGTTCCCCTGTCGTAGGTGCTCGTGGCGAGCTGCTCGTTATCCCAGAGTTGGTTCTCAGTCTCGGGACCTCGATACTTGAAGTCGAGATATCTGCGCTGAATAGCGTAGCCTGGGCACGTGAGCGACAAGTTTCACTGAAATGAGAAGGTACTTACCCCATCCACTCCAAAGACCGCGACAGAATTCAAGACTCAAATCACTCTCCTTGTTGAGCAATTCTGGCCGAATCTTGCTGAACGGGATGCGCTTGATGCAGACATCGTTTGTGGCGGGGTTGCCGTTGGGATTAGCTCTTCTGAAGAGCCTTGAGCTCCAGATGGGGTCGTTGGCTGGGAGCGGGGAGATGACGGGGTTCTGAGAGGCGAGGTAGGCAGCGGCCGTGGAGGTGCCCAGAAGCCCTGGGAAGATTGTTTTTCGGATTATGCGGAAGATGACCATTGTGAGATTTTGTTGTGAGTGGTTTTGTGAGGGTTGAGATGAAGTTAAGAGATAAGAAGCTTGTCGGTGTCGGTGTCGGCATTTTTCGGCCAAAGACGGTGGGTGGATAAATGTTGGTCCTCTCCACTTTTTGATTGGTTGGTTTTGGGCTGCATCATGCGACTGATAAGTGTGGCTGGGAATAGCATCAGATCACGATCAACCATGCATTATTAGCGTGACTTTTGATAATCTACCATTGTCACGTTACTCAATGCTATCCCTAAGATTCTGGTGTTCCTGATAGAAATCCCCTTAATGTCTTTGGTAATGGCCACGCCTGGCAATCCTTAAACATCTTCACTGCCATCTTCAAGGCCTCCCTTTCCCACGGGTCGGTGAAATAACTACCGTACATCTGTATAGCCAACATGGCGTTTACCAGACTCGGTTTCGTATCCGGGTGTTGGATTGCTGTACCACAAATCTCGAGTAACAACTTCTTCACCTCCCCTTCAGCGATGCGATACGCAGAGCGGACATCTTCCGATCGGCTATACAGGTCAGTACGTTGGATAACGGAAGTCCTGGAAAGCTTACGAGAGAAAAGGTGACTCTCCAATCAGAATCATCTTTGCCATCATCATGTGCTGCATCCCAGTGAGGGCAATGGGCGATGCATACCACATTGTCGGGAACACTTCTCCCGAGACTCGATCTGGAGGTCGATAAAGGATGGGTGTGAAACGGCCACAAATGTGTTGATCGAGATACTCTTCCTGCTCTTTGAGCTTTCCTATTTATGACATGCTCAGTCGACCATGGTTGAAAGATGTGGTAAATGAACTTACGCCATCCCTCTTCAGACTTGTCCTCAAATAGCCACCTGGTCACTTGACGCGTATGAAACACAAGTTTGTTTGCAGGTGAAATGTCAGCCCATTCAGAAGGCGGTTCGACCATCTGTGGTGGATATCCTTTTCTTAGGGCATAGTAGACTTCCTGCCGTAAAGCTACCCAAAATGAAGCACTCAAAAGTTCTCGATGGTGAACCAGATCATCTGACGTCAGACTCCCAAGAACAGCGTTCAAGATTGCTAGAAAGTTGACACCCCCATCTAAGCGGGTTTCAATGGATGAATCCTCTTCTTCCTCGTCATCTACCTCTTCAAAGTGACGAAGAATCACCGCCGTGGTGACGATCAGCTCTCTAGTCTCTCCATCCCGAGTAGTGTGGAAATCCTTCAAGACAGGAATGCACTTGAGCATGTATTCGACTGCAGAATCGGGGCTGAGATTAGGTAAGGACTGACCGCGATACACGATTCCATGAGGTGTTTTGTATTTCTCAAGCCGACATAAATGGCGCGTCGACATTGCAAGGATGGCGTTGAGAAGTGGAGGGTAACATCGAGCTCGTTCGGGAACAACTAGCTGGTATAGTCGCTGTGGATCCGTCAAGTCGAACTTGATATTCAGTATCTACACTTTTCTTCCAAGTCTTGGCCAGCTTACCCAAGGAGAAAGCTCTTCAATGAAGTAGCGTAGTAGACAGGCCTCTTGAACACAGTCCAACGGTACGTTTCTCCGCTGTGGAGGCTCGAGCGTGTGTAGTAAACCACCCCATGAAGGACCCCTCTGAGAAAGCGCCAGATGATGTTGTTGGGAAGAGTGGGTTTGATAAGATGGAAGAGCTAATGCATGGAGTTGGCCGTTCTCCTGGGGTGATGTGCTGCTTGATGTTGCTTGACCAAAATCAGACGAGTTAGTTAGCCTTGGCTCAGCAGGCTGACTTGATAGTGGTGAAGATCGGTCAGGTACAGGGTCGTCACGCCTGTTTATCGGATCGTTGGAATGGCCGCTCGAAACTTCTTGTGTCATAGGGTCCGCAGTAATGGTCTCATCTGCCAGAGCGATTCTCTGCGTGGCTCGCCGGGGCCCTGTTTGTAAGCGGACTATCTGAGACGTCAGCGAGTGCTGTTTAATATCACTGGCTAAAACTGGTACTCACACTCCTTGGCACTACTGTTAACCCAGCTTTGTGTCCCTGAAAACTGGGCGTCGTACTTGGCCGAGGAGCCATGTCTGAATTGAGGATCTCGCCCAAGCCGGACACATTCTAGTCCCTTATTACGACATCTAGTACACTTTGGAGTGTTCTCTTCACCTTTAGAACAGCCTTGTCAGTTATACTGGATGTCCATGGAGATATAGGTATAGAGAGTACGGACATTTGAGATGCTTGCCTGAGGTGTTGAATCGTCGTTAGTCGTCTGACATCTCTTTATGGTTCATTTCGCATACTTTTGCATTCTGAACAAGGCCTCTTCGAGGAGCGCATACCATATCACTAGGGCTGGACTTTTATTGTGAATCTTAAAGCCTATCGTTGTGGAAGAAGAGGGTAAGAATCACCGATGGTTGATGTCCAAAGGCGGGCGGGGTCGGCAATTTCAGCGCTAATAGTGGACCAAAGTGGTTAAAATCTACAGGCCGACTGTTCACAGGATGGTCACGGAACTAAAGACAGAAAAACAATCAATACAGCCGAGTTCGTTTGAGGTCCAATACATGTTTTAATATAATTCATATAATACTATAGGAGATATAAAAGTCAGGAAATTATCCAACTTTTACAAGCTCGCTGTTCCAAGGAGACTTGTAACTTGATCTTGATATGTGCAGACTAGAACACCTTAGCCTGCCATGTGGTTAGAATAACGCTTCACGGGCTACAACTAATTTCTAATATATGTTTTCTTTTCTCTTTCATTTTCATTTTTCCTGCGATGTATCTATGTTCTCTACTTCTCCTTTTAGTAAGAATCTTTCTCAGTTGTGCTTGTCATCACAGAAACGCTTATATAGTTCTTAATACGGGAAGTCTATAACTATTCTTGAGCTTACAAGTTGGTGGCTGGGCGCCTTACCTACAGACAATTATATACAGTTAGCTGATCACTGAGGTCATATAGAATATCGCAGTCTGGGCCGCTGGCTTAGCCCTGTTCAGCTCCATGTGGTTGGCGATTGTCATTTCCTTTCGGAATTCATCCTATTACAGCTTCCTGCTGAACATATACACACTCGTCAGCCTAATTAATCAGTCATCATTCAATATCTAGACTTTGATCCACGTACAGGTCAATGGGTGTACAACGGCCCCCGAGCATCTGCATCAATACAGGGCTAGTTTCCGTACGACCGGTCATGGCGGTGACTTTTATTACAGCACTGGGCTATGTCCGCCGCGATTTTATCCTAAGGCTTGAGAGCGAATTAAGCAGGGGATCCAGTATTATGACAGAGAAACACATCTTTTTAAGTTGTTAACATAATTTCGTGCCCTTCGCTATTGTGCAAGCAATGAATGGTATGCAGACACGCCATCTTGAGCCCCCGCATCACCTGGAAACTAGCTAGCCAATTATCAGACTCGGAAGTAGAAGACGTCGTTAATCTTACTCGGACATCACGCTAACTCATAATACCGAATACAAGCTGCTGACAGCGCAAGTAAATCAGATCTGAGAGCAAGGCGGATTTATGTATTCCAGCGACAACGATCCACTATGTCCGGACTGTCGAGAGGCCAAATTCTCTCCACCATCATACAGAAAGATCAAAAGGGTTTCTTGAGCAACGGCAAGTTCATACACCTCGAGCTTGGAGTTATGAGTCTTGAATTCGAAGCGAACCTTTATCGCTCTGAGAACCGCCATGGCAGTGTCGCACTTCTAAAGAAATCTGACTGGGGATACTGGGCTCAGACGTACGTGGCGTTGTTGGGCCCGGGGATAAACCCCGAAGTCTCCAAGATTAAGGTTTATTGTCAACAAGGTGCCTTATTTTCACCGATAGAGGAATCTCGTATAACTGTAGAGATCTCTACAACAACTAGTTTCCACAGAAACAGCTGCGTCGATGGATGAGTACAAGTCCCTACCCACCTAATTCGCAACCACGAGAACCGACTTTGGTCAGCTCCGCGACAGAATCGTTCAGTACACCAAGAGGCAGTTATCCTACTCCCAAGACTCCCTTAATTCTTTTCTCGGTATCTTCGCGGACTACGAACAACAGCAAGCAGGTCTGGTCTCAACAAGGCGATCTAGGCCCGAAGTACCGTCAGTGCTCAGCTCGCCTTTGAACCTTGTTCCGCAGCCGAGTCACATCTGGGGGTTACCTCTTCAACTAGGAGCTATGATACTGGAATGGTACCACCCTCTACCACCAAAACAACGGAGGTCATATTTCCCTAGCTGGTCTTGGACTGGATGGGAGGGTGGTGTCGAGTTTAAGGACAACTGCTGGTGGCTACACAGTTCTTCAGACCCAACATTTGCGCCAACATCCATCGAGATGCCAAACCAGTTAAGGGGCTTGCATGACCGCAAAATCAAGGGTCTATATGTAACAGGGGCAACAGTAGAGCTCAAGTTCGTAACACAGGAACAAACACAGAGTATAATTGAAGGCATGAAGCGACCTAATAATACTAGGAACTTCCCCGACTACGGTGTCCAGACTCCGTGTCATCATTGTTTGCTTGAGGTTTTCCCAGGGGTATTCGTTGCGGTTCGCTCAATAATGTCCACCAAGCCTGCGCCCCAAGACCAGATTATCGGTCTCCTGGTCACTTTCGAAGCCGACAACTGTTTCGGTGCTCGCAGCATGATAGTCCTCAAGCAATGTGGTCAGAGCTTCACAAGGATCGGCTTCATAGATGCGGATGATTTATGGGAGCACGATTTCATCAACAAGCGTGCTTCTACCGGAGAGGAACTGCTGCGCTCTGGTATCCTTTGGAAGTACAAGTTTGTGAATATCGATGGCGGATTTGTTGGTAAAGAAATGCTACCTTCGTCATTTCACTATGGGATTTCTTCTGGCCACGACGTTGTACGGCAGCGTATCTGCCTCGAGTGAAGACTGCTATTTATCGTTCCAAGCATCAAAGCTCAAAGATAAGAAAACTCTATAATACGTCTAATAGTTGTATGTTACCACTGAAAACTCTCTTCAAAATACTCTATCCGCATCACCCCATTCCGTAATAAACCAGCCACCGTCTTCCTAGCATCATCCGCCATCTGCGCAGGTCCGCATGCAACAACTGCCAGGCTTTCACCAGTAGCCTTCTCACTGCTATGTCGCACCACTGAAGAGGCGTCTATCCGACCACGGCGTAATGTAACTTGTGATGGCCAGTCGCTCAACTCATCTTGGGGTGTATGCGTTGTGAGATGAATATCTATACTAAGATTCGCACTTCCCAAAGCGTCGGAGATGTCGGTTTTTAGGACATCTAGCGCGAAAGCGGGTTCGCGAACTGCCCAGTGTATTTTTACAGATCGCGGGGCTGTCGAGCCTGTAAGGACTTGGAGGTATGATAGTGGGACGACTATGCCGCTGCCTCCAACGACGAAAACGACATTGTCAAAGAGATGTAAGGGTTGGGTGTGTCCATATGGCCCATCGACAAGGACTCGCTGGGGAACACTATTGGGCCACTCTGCTGAAGCTGCATCTCGAAGTCTTGAAGTAAACCCATCATAAGGTCGAATCAAGAATGTCATTGTGCGAGAGTCCGTGCAGATTTCCTGGGGGTCAAGAGCGTTTAGGCTTTGCTCGGAAGAATTGCTTTCAAGCAGAGGGACTTGTTCTCCTAGTAGCTTGGAGCCATGCTGACCCTCTTCTGTGACTGCAGCAACAGTGAACGGATGGCTCTCCCAGCACCGAGGTCCATTCAAAACGTGAATATAGTAATAGGTGCCCGGAGCAGGTTTGTACAGGCTGCTCGACCAGGGAATGACAAGCCTGACAATGTTGGAAGAAGGGTGGTACACGGATGTGGCCCATGTATCCCACAGCTTTGGGTTGAAAGCGGCGATACGAAGAGCTCGAATAACCCGATCTCCAACCCAGATAAAGCAAGGAACCCAGAAGAACACATCATACTCGCCCTCGAAGATAGACACATGACTATCTTATGTTAGCCCCTTATGCTGCTGGAAATGGGTAGGTGTGCTTACGCGAGCATTGTGACTAAGACAATTATTGACATAATGATATGCACGACCAGAAAGAGTTCGTACTGTTGACGTCGGATCCAGTAAAAAGAAGCTCCTACGAGAAGCGACATGACGATGGTTGCCTAGGATTGTCAGGGAGGAATAATAATACAGAGGGCAAAGCACATACAATTTCGCCAACCCACCAAAACATGTAGGACCACCAGAACACATAGTAATCCCAACCACCCTCTATTGGCTTGATTAGTATGATATTCTTTCGAAAATGGAGGCGACAGCAAACCTCTGAAAATCAATAGTGTATAGCCAATTGAATGGATAATTGCCTGAGCAGTAGAAATGCGAGCAACCCAACGATGGAAGTTATTGTAGGTTCCAAAGTCCCAACCAGTCAACCACATGAGAATATTGTTCCTCATGCCGAAAAGCCAAATCAGTGGAAAGTTGGCAAATGAGATTACACCTGTGCGATCTGAGACGTATCGAAGGATTTGTTTCTCTGTAGATGGGAAACTGCAATGATGTTAGTTGACTGGTTGCATGAACAGAAAAGAGATGCCGGTACTCACTACATGTTGACTGGAACAATCTTATATCCGTGGATGCTCAGAATAATGTTGAGTACGAGGAAAGCAAAGAGCGTAAGAGACTGCAATCGAGGGGGTATTGTTCCCCATCCAACTTTCTGGGCGCAACGGTTCCCAAACGTAGCTGGGACTGTGAGTCGGCTTATAGCTGAAGAGTAGAGATTCCAAAGACGTCCACCGGACTTTGAAGAATGATTGCGAACCACTTGTAGGTTGGCAATTTGAGAGATGGCATGGTTGAGAATCCCGATAGCGATCACGACCACCCAAAAGACGATCATGGCACGACTGTCCATAATTAGCTACACGTTTATAGATCTTCAATGGATTTCCTACCCGTATAGATCATGGTAGGTATATGTATATGCGACAGAGTCCTAAAATCACGATCAGTCTTGTCCAAGATCCACAGTTGAGATTCGCTTACCAGAGTGTCCCACCAAATGCGAAACCAGGTCTCAGAGGGTATAACAACTTCTGTAAATATGGTCGTTCCCTCCGTCTCATTCTGCTCAACGCGATGGATGTTCGCGATATCCTCCGCAGTATAATTTGAAATCACATTAAATGGCGGAAGAACAATATGAGCCTGCTCCCGACACGTCTCGTTGAAGGGCGTCAGGCCAGCATCTCTCGCCCCAGGCATACAGTAAACATCCAAGCACAAATAAAGAGACAAAACTGCTTTCGGGCTGTAGCACAGAGTTGTTAAGAAGTTGGTGTGATTGCGCAGCGCATCATCGAATTGGACCGGCTTTAGACACGTAAAACATGAATCGTAGCAGACTCTCTCCGGGGATCTATCTTCGGCTTGAGCTGAAGATGTCCATAATGAGAAAGTTATGAGCAAGGAGCCCAAGGAAGACAGGAGCTTCATGGCGCCGCTGCTGGCCGAAAGGACGCTTTCGACACGGTCGGATTCGCGGGCAGGGGGAATTTGAGATATTTTTTATCAGATCATCTGATAAAGAACGGCACGAGATCGGCTAAGTATCACGTGTATCAAAATCGGAAGAGGACTGAGCCGTTGATCCGTTGTAACTCCACATTTGAGCTATAATTAGATTGACTTTGGAATTCATCATAGGATATTATGCATACGTAATTGTAATATAAACACAATCTTATTAACTCAATATGAAACAACTGCAATATAAACAGAATCTTATTTACTCAACATGAAAGAAATACACGCTACTATTGAATAAGTATGTCCACGGCTATGCACTGCCCAAGCTAAGAAGTGTAGACACAGCTGGTACCCTTCTTCAGCTCATCAACACGAGCAGAGAACCCAAGGCACTCCTTCTCGCTGTAACCAGGACGGTCGCGGCCAGTGTAAATCCAGACGTTCCAAGAATCGTCGGGACCGTTGGGGCAGGCGATGAAACCTGCGTTGTCCTTGCCGAAAACGAGGTTGCCTGACTTGTCGATCTTCCAGCCCTTGGACTCGCCGTTCTTGGAGACGTTGCCGTCGCTGCTGTAGCGGAGAACACCCTGACCTGATATATTGGTTAGCTTCCGTTGCAATTAACTCATATATCCTAATAAACTTACCCATGCCGGAGCGGTCGGTGTAGACCTTTTGCTGCTTCTTGTCGGTGCTGTATAGGTACAGCTCGCCATCCTTCAAGCGGAAGTTGGCAATACCATGGACGTTGCCCTTGCAAGTGGCCTTCTGCTTATCTTCGGGAAGACCCAGCTCGAAGCCGCCCAAGGAGGCGCTGAATCTGGTGAAGTGGATATCGCTACCGGAGCGGAGTGCGACAAGGTCGAAGACCTTCTCCTTGCAGGAACTGGCCTTCTCTGAAGGGGCAGCGAGGGCAAGGCCGCTGAGGAGGGAAGCTGTGAAGAGAGTCTTGAACTGCATGATGGATTGAGATGTGGTTGCTGATGTGTGTTTGAATGTGTTGAACTGTTTGAGGGTTGAAATGTGCTTGAATGTGTTGATAATGATAAATTTAATTGAGGGCGCAGTGTAGGTGTTTATATAAATCTGAATACGAGCTCTGCGTTGATCTTCATAAACATCCACGGCACTTGACATCATGCCAAGGAAACGGGCCTCGGCGTGATTTCATTGGGTAGTATTCATTCCTAGTGGCCCGCCTAGCCCGAGCTGAACTGGACGGCATTTGTGTAGCGCATTGCCACCCCTTGCTTGTGGGCTAAGGGAGTCTAGAATGGCAAATGCACAGCCGCTCCCGACACAGTTACGCCCCAATGGAGAATACGAGATGCACAAGTCTACACGTGGTCAATTTTCAATACGATTTGCCTGCCGGATTCCGAAGATCGTCTGGAAAATATTCTAGATTGGCTATAAATACCCACTGACGTAGGTCGAGTGTCCGTGCAATTGATGCGCGGGGGTTGCCGAGAACCGATCGAAGGGATTTAATTCTCCTAAGAGGGTTGGGTATGGCTGTGCTCCCTAGTGGAAATGTTTCAGTGAGGCGGGAGGAGGTATTCTAGAAGTCTGCTACAGTACGTAGCATGGACTCCGGGTCTCGCGTAGCCCCGTTCCATCAATAAAGCCACTTGAACATTGTTTCAACCCGCACAGTCCTATTGGATAACGTCATTACGTGGCTGCCGGTACAGCAAACAAAAGTTTAAAAATAGAACTGCCATACTCTGTATATTCTACTAGTCACAATAGAAACCAGTCACTTTATCGGATCTATCCAGACTTCGTCCGCTTGGCAAACTCCTCAATAGTTTTCTCGAAAGGCTCTGGCTCGCGTCCCAGAATCTCCTTCATTGTTGAGGTCACAGGAGCAGTTTCCCCAGCACGAATAGCTTCCCATGCAGTAGCCCAAGTCCTTGCCTTTTCCTCAGACCCGAAATACTCCTTGATCTGCGGAAGATCCACGTATTCGTCCACGCTAATTTCCTGAATCTGGAATGCCTTGCCTGCGGCTCGTGAAAGAACCTCAATGGTCTCTGCCAACGTCCACGATGTCGAGCCGGTTAGTGTGACTATCTGGTTAGTGTACTTGAATGACGATGGCGAGTTCGTATACGAGGCGATCAGATGTGCAGTAGCTTCACCCAATTCGTCTCTTTTGACCCAGCTGACACCCGGGCCGCTTCCGTCATGCGGGATGAGGATCTTCGATGGGGGGTTCTTGAGATCGAGGAAAGACGTATAGATGGGAAACGACTCGCTGTAGAGACCCTCGCGGATACTGGTCCAAGAGAACCCGGAGTGATTGTCGGCAAGTTCTCTAAGATGCGCCTCGCTGTCGAGATGTGCACCCATGACTTCCGCCTTTGTAGAATCCTTATTGATAGATGCAAAGCCCAAAGAGGAGTAGAATATATGCTTGACTCCAGCTTTCACCGCTGCATCAAGTGCTTTAGTCTGGACTTTGGTCCGGTACTGGTGGACATGGCTGGGGTATGAGATCAAAAAGAGGACATCAACCCCAGCAAAGGCCGCCTCAAGCTCTTCAGAGCTTGATTCATACGAAGCCTGACGAACAGTAGTCCCATTGTCAACGTATCGCTTGGGAACCTTCTCGGGATAGCGGTTGATGAGCGTGACCAGGTCGTTGGAGACTTGTGATAAAAGATGGGTGTAGGTGCTGGTGCCCAGAGCGCCAGAAGCGGGGAAAATTCCGATTTGCGTCATGTTTGCTATTCAGGGTGAGTTTTGCCTTTTGGTTGTTGTATTACAATTAATGACGATTCGATTATAATGTGGAGTTTAAGGAAGATTATTGCCGGCCATTTATCTTGATATCGTTGCAGTGTGTGACAAGTCCGTGGAGTTACTCTGACTAATCCACTTGCTCAATATGACGTCTGAGATGTTATCCACTCCGAGAACTCCTTCGGTCTCTTTTGCAACTCCGGAGGCTCCATCGGCTTCTAATCGAATGATATTTTTACAATCTTCTTTTTTGAAAATCTCTAAGCCTCCTTGTTAGTTCTCTTAAGCCTGAGATAAGTCCACCAGATCTGAGCTTTGAAATCCGCGAACTTCGTCACAAATTCTTCCACAGAGATTCTAAGAAAATCATCAAGGAACGCATCACCCCCGTCCCACTCTGCGCCCCTCGATTTCTTCAGGATGTCGATCCAGAACCATCCAGACGCTGCAATCAAATTTTCCATTACTGCACGGGCATACTGCTTGAGTGCTTCGTCCTTCTTAGTCTCGTCAGCCTGTACTGTATCTTGATAAACCTCCCATGCCGGTTGCACAATTAGCTTTGGCTCCATAACCTCGACTTCCCATAGTGGTGCTACAGCTTCATCTTGCAGTGCAGCACGCACTTCATCTGGAGTGCGCTCATGGCTTGGGAACAAGGCAAACTGCATCAATTCAGGAATTGACAGCTTGCCTTCACCAACCATGCGCATCGTGCCAGCTTGGATGACATGTGCTCCTGGATTCGATGCCGTGGTCTCTCCTTCGGGCTTCTGGCCACCAATCGCAGTGATGAAGTAACCCCCTTCGCGGATCTCCTTGGCTCTGAGCTTGAGAATTTTGATCAAGTCCGTATGAGCCGCTGATGCAAGTGCCTTGTGGCGAGCGGCGGCGAAGTCAGCTGGGGAGGCTGTCGCATCTAAACTGATCGTGGGAGTCTTCTCAAGATAATTAAGAGAGGACCAAGAAAATCCAACATCGGCGTAGCTTGGCGGAACAACCTGTTGGTAGAAGCCCCGAGGCACGAGACTAGGTGCGACAAAAACCTTTGAGTCCGCGTTGGCAAAGTGATGTGCGACTGTCTTTGCCAGACTGCCAAAATCGTTGAACGGCGTGTCTTCGAACACCAGAGAGGCACTAGCACCATCTGGCAAGGTAGAGATGGTCTTCTTCATAGGCTCAATGCTTTCAAAGTGTCAACAACAGGAGTCTCTTGGTGTGAGATGAAACTTACGAGTTGGCGCCTTGAGCACATCCATAGTCGACCACGGTAAGGCTGTTTTCTGCTCACATTTAATGTCTACTCACAGAATACAAATAGTACCGTAACGTTGTAACTCACTTCCCGAGAAGTCCGGAATCAAATACAGCCCGGCTTTCATTGCCGCACGTTGAATCTCGCAGTTCTCATTGTAATGCTTTTCGCGCATAGCAATGCGGACTTCACCCTGGCTCGACGACATGATGCAGATCTGGATGGAGTTATTGGTTTAACTAAATATCTACGTTTTGGGTAGATTGTTGGAGATGCGCTTGTCATCTTATACTCGCTCATACCCGTATAGCAGTTCACACTAAGGGCTCGAAGGAATCAGGCTGTAAGCACTAATCTCCAGGTACCTATCAAAACACACCTATTGGCGATTGTAACCCAATTGCTTACTGCCTTCACGGGGTAATTGGACAATGCCACTGGTCATCTGACTCTTTGACAGTGGCCTGATAGACTGGTACACAACAAAAGAGTGACATCTCTAACCTTCATGTTTTTGTTTTTTCTTCTGAGACTAAGGTTGCGTAGCCTATTAGAAGGGCGTTTGGCACGAATCAGAAAATTCTGGATTCTATTCCTGGCGCAGCCGTTTCTTATTTTTTTATTTTTTCTTTCTATCAAGGATACAATGCAGATAACGATGGGAACAACTGGCTTGTATTTATGAATCCTTTCCGTGTTTCCATGTTTCCTTCATACTCAAGACGCTTATCTTTCTACATGAACTAAGCCTTCGCGCAGTTCAGAATCACCGTAGCGGTTGAAGCTTACATGTTAATTTTCCGGCTTCCGTAACCTAAATCCCGCGAGATTTCACCCCTATTATCTGTTTACAAGTTTTGATTCTTCTGTTTTAGGCCTGAGCTTCTAAGAATTCTTCTTGTAGAGAGTTTCATACTATTCTAGTAAGCGGATTCTCCATAAGCACAGCATAGAAGACGCTTATAGCAACACTCTTAGCCAAAGATGTTTTGTGTTTGGAAGACTGAGGAGTCAATCCAGATTGATGAATGTTACTATAAAACAGTTCGTGGGCTTCATCAACTGCACCCAGACCGCACAGCCAAGGCGCGGAAATGTAAGAGTTTTCGCTAGCAGGTCAATTTTTGAGGATTGCCAACTTATGTATACAGGTCTTGTTTATTTGAAGAATCGCAATTTTCCAGACTTTTGAAAATCAGACGTAACTAGCACGAAAGCTTCAAGGGCCATGAGACGTATTTCTAATGCTCGCAGCTTGTGAAGTGTTGTATTTCTAGGTGTGCCGGTGAGAAGTTTCTCGCTGTCGTAGCGACAATCTCTAGTAATAAATAGGTAGCGCATTCAGACACACACACACATATCTACGGATATATTAAATAAGCTTTCGAACGTAAGTAATTCCAGGTCTTTGGACGGAACGCAGTGATGCGATTTGCAAAACCCTGCAGCATTAAGCAACCTCGGCCGAGTCTGCCTTGTCTCATAGTGAATGCCCCAAAGTTTAATGACGATAAGCCTACTTGACCAGTACTCCGCTGCTCTCATACGAAAGGAATTACAATTTTAATAATATTCAGGATCTGTAAGGAAATACGTACCCGGCCGTTGCACCTGTATTGCCGACTATCTTCTATGGTTTGGGTATGATATCTTCGGTCAGTGGAGGATTAGAAGAACGCTCTGCCCTGCACGCGATTCATTTCCCATCAAAGAATTCATGGAAGTTAAATGCTTGGTTGTATACGGTAAGTATCTTGAGAGGCATCGTTCACTTGATCAGTTTGTTGATGTTACCCAGCATGTACTTTCACTGTAGCAGACTTAATGGACTCGATGGTAGGAGTAGCATATCTGTTGGATAGTATAGATTGTCCCAGCTATCCTCTGTCTTTAGATTCAGATCACACACAGACTCAACACTCCAGTCACCTCTACCAAAGTCACTTCCACTCTCCTATCCTCTCCAACACATGTTTTAACACTGCCATCACTCGTTCTTGAACAATATTCTTCAACATGCGTTCCAATCTGATCACCGTCCTTGCCTGCCAAGCGCAAGCCTATGGACGAACACGCCGTGAAGGCTGTCCTCAAGGAACTTGAATCCCGTGACGAGACAGTAGACCAGCTTATCAAGCGCGTCCCTCCCAAGATCTACCGCGACGCCATCCCGGACTGCAACGACTCTGCCAACGACCCTAGCTACATGATCCCTAAACAGACCAGCTACAACGTCGACCAGGGTATCAAGCTCCCCAAGAGTAGCAATGACGATGCTTGTACCACTGGCCATGGCTTTGGCCACTGCTGGACTGAGTACTACTTTGTCGAGTCTGCTGTTGAGTACTCTTCGTGGCAGAACTCGGGCGCTGCTATTAACTGCAGAACCACGTCGAGCTGTAACTCGGACTCTAGCGTCGCTTCGCAGAGCTGCAATGCTCATACCAAGTCTTGGAGCAACGGCATGGATTGGCAGATTGTCGAGGCCAAGTTTGAGATGGTCATCCCGGATACTTCCAACAAGGTCTCTATCGGTAGCAACGTCAAGTACCAGCATAGCGATGCCGAGGGTGACACCACGACTACCTGCACCACTGACTCTACCAACAAGTATGATACCTATTCATCTTGACATAATGCGATGTGGTCTAACTGTGAGATTTAGCCGTTGCACCTGGAACGACCAAGGTTGCCATCAGGTTTGGTACGCCGACCGCACCAAGCGTATCTAGGGACACATGTCTCGTGTCTACGTTAGCAAGACCAGCGGCGGTAAGTTTGTACTTCACTCTCGATGGTGGAACAATAGAATGCTAACCATGGTGTTTCAATACAGAGGTCCAACAGCAGACCCAGAACAAGAACGGACGCTGGGTCTGTGGCCAGGCTGAGTTTAGCATTACTCTTCCCGTCAACCGCATCGTCGGCTGCAATGCTAAGTGAGGACCTCGTCTATAATGAGCCCTTCTCCAACGAGGGCATTCAGCGTACTCCTTTCGAGGTTACCTTTTACTAGATAGCTGTGGTGGTTCGGGGGACGCTTGGGTGATCTTTGGATACTTACTTTCTTTTTCTTTGGATGTTTTCTGGTGGCCATGAGGGGCAGAACACGCCTTTTCTTTACGGTTTCGGTTTTTTATGTCGTTTTTGTATGACTTTGCACTTTAGACTCTTGATAGAAAGATGCTGCACGTTTTCGGACAGATCATTTGGCGTCTCATGCCAGCCTCTCTTCTATCTTTGCTCCGGCCGAAATTGATGCCTTGGCGATGTACCCGGTTCTATCTTCCGATAGTCCAGAGCTACCTGCCAAGAAACCAGAAACTAACCCCGCGTACCATCGTGTGATGTTTTGCTAGATTCAGCAACCATCCGAGGTCTTGGGCTTGACTAGAGCAGCAGGTATTCAGAGCTAGTTCCTGGTATCAATTGTTGGAAAGTCATGACTTCTCTTCCAATTGAATCTCAGAACCTCATCACCTTCTTGAAAGACGATATCACCAGACCTGCAACCAATCCGCTTGTCGAAACTCACGATCCTACAAAATCCTTCTTCTCATCCCACCGTCGTAAACCCCCGCAAGGATCAACTTTAGCCGCAACAAACACTATCGTTTCCCCGCTCCCATGACAAACATAAAAAAACAAGCTTAAAGGCATTAACCTCGCGGAACCTTCGGGCTGAGGTAAATTACGTCGAATTCCCCGCTTCGCTATTTCTTCTTTTCGTCTAGGTCCAGTACGACGCTGCGCGGATCGCACCCCAAGTTGGAAGGTCCAACGAAGGAACTCGATGCGCCAAGCTTCGTCTAAGCCTATGACGCAGCGTCTTATCGTTGTTCGTAGACTGCATCTTGGACTTCACATTCCTCTTTTGGAGGCCTTTGTAGGGCGGTGTAAGCGCTAGCTTATCATGTTTGTTGCTTGTAAGTTGGGTTTTGTGAATCCCCCGCATGAGTTCGGGTGACTTATGACGAGGGCGGGCAGGCCAAGACAGATATTCGAGATTGATAGCTTGGTATAAATAGCTTATAGTGCTCTCAGAAACGAAAGTGTCTCGCCACGGCTGTTTTGACGTTTGG
Organism: Fusarium torulosum; assembly: GCA_900312805.1. Classification (NCBI taxonomy): domain Eukaryota; kingdom Fungi; phylum Ascomycota; class Sordariomycetes; order Hypocreales; family Nectriaceae; genus Fusarium; species Fusarium torulosum. The sequence continues at coordinate 54,209 of ONZP01000155.1, forward strand.
GTCTTTGTTCCTTTTGCCATCATGTCTAAAGCTCTGTCAGCTTGTCTCGTCGCTGCGGCTTGCGTCTTCGCTTGTCTGCCAGACAAAGATGAACTCGCCCATCTCCGAGCCAGACGTCACGCACGAGAGCCTCGTAGTCGGCATCTCAAGCGCGACGTCGTAGAATATCCTCCTGTTCTCACCGAGACAGAGAGCATTCTCGTGAACTCGTTCGATAACAACTCTGTTTCTGACTGGTCGCTTTACTACTCCTCGGGATATCGCCTCGCTGGACATAACAGGTCTCAGGCGGAGTGGACGCAGCAGAAGTGGATCGACGTCGGCTGGGAATCTTGGATTGATGAATATTGGATTTGGTATACGGAGCCGATTGAGAGTACCCTCAAGTTGAACCGTCCTGATGGTTCATCTCATCAGGTTCAAAGACTTGAAGATGCTCTGGATGTTGATCCGCAAACAAACAACCCCCATGAAAAGCCGGCCTATCATGCTCTTTCTGGTAGTGGAAGGGTGACTGCGGAATACATCTACGTGGGGTGAGTATCACAGCTCCTAAAGATCTGTTCTCTGCTAACTGTGTGGTAAAGCCGCGGTTCTCGGGAAGACTTTAAGAAGCTGAAGGACCTTGGTGTTGAGCTGGAGGGTAAGATTGCTCTTGCTCAGTATGGCGGTGCGAATCGTGGTGTCAAGATTAAGAACGCGGAGGTGAGTGCATCAAGGCGATGATGATTTTTTGAAATTGGAGGGGAAACTGATATTGCTAGGCACACGGTATGATTGGAACCATTTTATACACAGATCCTTTGGAGGATGGCGAGATTACCGAGGCAAATGGATATCTTCCCTACCCAGGTTGGTAAAATCGTCATTATCCGCAATGAGTTTTATGCTAACTTACCACGTACCAGATGGTCCTGCTCGACACCCATCAGCCATTCAAAGAGGTAGCACGCGCTGGGGTTCCCTCTCGTTCGGCGACCCGTCGACCATCGGCTACGCATCAACCAAGGATGCTCCCCGAGGCGACATCTCTCCATACGGACCCAAGATCCCTTCCATCCCCATCAGCCCAAGAGACGGCCTCCAGCTTCTTCACGCTCTCGACGGACATGGCCTCTCCGCTGAAAAAGTCAACAGGACCAACTACAAGGGCGCCTTCTCCAACGTAACCTACCACAGCGGTCCTGCCCCTGGTGCTACACTCAACTTGGTCAACATTATGGATGCCAGGCTGGAGCCTGCTTATGATGTGCTGGCTTCTATCAATGGAACTAATCCTGATGAGTATGTCATTATTGGAAACCATCGTGATGGATGGACTGGGGGCGGTGCGGCTGATGCTGTCTCTGGTGGTTCACTTCTCATCGAAATGGCAAAGGCTTTTGGAAAACTCGTTGATCAAGGCTGGAAGCCCCGCCGAACCATGTAAGTCTGTCCAAGTCCAAGCTTCGTTCTGAAATTCTAACGATAGTGTAGTATCCTAGCCTCCTGGGATGCCGAGGAGTTCGGTCTCATGGGCAGCACGGAATGGGTTGAGGACCATCTGCCAGAGCTTATCGACAAGACTGTTGCATACATCAACCTTGATACTGCCGTATCTGGACCCCGAGCTGAGATTGTCGGCTCAGGAGAGATTCAGACTATTGCCATTGAGACTATGAAGAAGATCCTCTTCCCTGAGGGGTACGGTGCTGGCCCAACGCTGTATGATGCGTGGTTCAATGCGACGGAGGGAGTTTTGCCGGCTATGGGTAGCGGTAGTGACTATGCTGCTTTCTACCACAACGGTATTGCCTCTGTAAGTATACCCAATAGTTTGATATTTCCGAGGACAAGCTGACATCATGTGATAGCTCGATATCGCTGGAGGTCCTGGACCCAAGGATCCCGTCTATGCATACCACAGGTAAGTACTTCCAGTCACAAACTACACCATCGTCTAACGCATCTTAGTCTCTATGATACTCACCGATGGATGACCGAGTTTGCAGACCCAGGTTTTCATCTCCACGTCGCCATGGGCCAGTTCGTCACTCTTCTCACATACCACATCGCCGACGACCCTCTCATCCCCTGGGATATGGACCACGCTGGCTCCGCACTCCGCGACATCTTCGAAGATCTCGAAGAGAAGCTCGAGGATAGGTTCAGCGACTTTGATGTCGACCTAGGTCCTCTCGACGACGCCGTCGCTGCTTTTGAAGCCGCGGGTAAGCAAATCGGTACTCTCGCGAAGCAAGCTCTGGCGCTCAACGATACTGTTCTTCTCGGTGCTATTAATGCCAAGTACCGTGACTTTAGCCGTGGGTTTGCGAGTGCTGGTCTGCTGCCGGGTCGGTTCTCGTTCTATAATGTTGTGAGCGCGCCGGGATTGGATAGTGGGTATGGAGCGGATGTGTTTCCTGCTATTCAGGATAGTTTGGATCAGGGTAACTTGACGCAGGCTGAGGAGTGGGTGGAGAGGAGTGCTAAGGCTGTTTTGCGAGCAGCTGAGATTCTGAGTGTCGGGAAGTAAGGCAGCTTTTTGTTGTCTTGGTCTAGGTATATAGGTCGACTCTCGATACATGGGGTCAGCTTCAATCAAGGCATTGTCTAAACACGCCTAAACACCAAGTTTGCCAAGACTCAGTAGATCAGATTAACGAGATGGCCACAGCCCTCAATCGAGGGGTAAAGGTTAAAAGCTGAACGATAGCCCACCTCCAACACAGCCTCCCCCGAAACGCCCAACCCGTGTTGCGAACCGTAGGGCTGACCCAGCGGCCCCAGCCTACCGTACAGCGTCAGACAAGCGCAAAAAAAGATCAGTTTCCAGTTTCTGGTGCCTGGAAATGGAAACCAAACAGCACAGCCCATGCAACAGCGGCCGTCACGAGCGAATCAGAGCATCTCAAAACCACCCTCGTCAGGGATCACGGCCGGACCTTACCACTTTGATATCAAGTGCAGTGGGTTAGGACTAATCAGCCTGACCAATTACAAGCTGAGATGCGTTTGGGACGGCAGACTTTCAGGACGAGGCAACCTGTGCGAGGGAGGGAGTGAGATGAGGTGACAAAAGGTGAAACGGATGTCCGACTCTCTCAATCTTTCTCCCTTTTTTTTTAGTTGCCTGTTATAACATAACGTCTGCTCTGCTTACACTCTTTTTTCCCTCCCTTTTATTTTATTAGTTTCAGACATCTTCTTATCAATTCTCGTTATTACTTACCTCGTCAGGTTTCCCTTTTCACTCCTTCAAACACCTTTTTCCTTGTACACGCTCTTTAACCCTGGTGCGATTATCATCCCATCACCCTGCAAGTGCATTGTTTCCTTCTGTTTCAATTTAATTGAACCACCCAACGCTTTGTTTTTGTTGCATAATTATCCCATTTAATCGCCTCCCTGTAAGTTAATGGATTGGATCTGAAACGCCATGGCGTTAAGCATCAGACGTCGTCTTCAATGCGAAGGTTCAGCTAACTTACGCCTCTAGAATAAATCCCCCCAATTCTTGGTATCGCGAACGCCATGTCAGATAATAACCAGATCGGCGAAGCTGGTCTTCACCATCTGCCTCTGCGCGTGAGAGACGGGCGACACAGCGATGCACCACTATCGAAATTCCCTGTTCTAGGCCAGCGCAATGTAAAAAGGGTTCCCGAGAGTCTCCATTTCACGCCGGGTGCATTCCGTCTTCGGTCACCTACAGAGTCGTCTATGAGCAGCATCTCTTCAGCCAACGTCCCAGACTCGGCGACTACGCATTCGCTCTCAACTTTGGCCAGCCCTATCAGTACCACCTATGCCAGCTCTATCCAAGAGCAGTTTGCAGCCGCGACGCTCGACAGTTCGAGACCAGCCAGTCGCATCTGCCATCGTCACAATCCTTCCAGTGGAACTTGCTCAACGTTTGTAAACGAGGACGACGATGCCATCATCACGGGTTATCCGGAGTTTGACCTCAAGATCCGCAACGTTCATGAAGCACAACGTCGACCTGCTGTTCAAGAGCTTCGCCTTGCAAGGTAAGCCTGCTGACTTCCTCTGTGCGATCAAGTCGCTCACTGTCTCAGCCCCAGCCCAGAGTCTTTCATCAAGGAAGAGAGGGCTTATACGCCCACAGAATCTCACCACACGGAAGACATCCCCAACTGTGATGCCGATGAAGAAGATTCAGAAGATGTCTCGCCAGAAGATGCAAATCTGGTGCTCAACTACGCTCTTCAAATCATCTACGGCGTTGACATGAATGATGTTTCAATCTCTCAAGATAAAGTGCAAAGTCTCATATCCAACTTCACCCAAGAGATAGACCAGCACATCTGGCAATCTGCCTCAGACGGCCAACTCTCGCACACAATGTCAACATCAAGCTCATCGTCATCGCCCTCCCAGGACGCCCTCGGCAACGACCGACGGGGTGGAAAGCGGAAGAAGCAGGGAAGACGCGAAGATGACGGTGATGAATTCAGCGACGGCGAGGGCTCAGGCTATCTACAGACAAAGCGCTTACGGCCCAATCCCAAGGAAGATGAGAATCTTCGACTCAGCTGCCCGTTTCGGAAGCGAAACCCTCATCGCTTCAATGTGAGAGATCACCATAGCTGCGCAATGACTTATTTTCCCAAATTCGCAGAACTCAGGTACGTCAAAATCCTCGTTTACCCGGAGCCTACTGACTTTTCGTGATAGACAACACATCGTCAAGCAGCATAAACGCGATGACCCCTCCGCGTATGTCTGCGATCGATGCAGTCGTGACTTTCCCACGCGAAAGGAACTGCGCGATCACCAACGCCTTCCTAAAGAGTATATGTGCGATATCGCCGATGCAGATGCTGAAAGTGGGATTGATCCTCAGACTGCGACCAAGTTGTTAAGCAGGAAGCGAGCGAGTGGTACATCGCCCGAAGTTCAGTGGAAAGAAATCTGGAATATTGTCTTCCCTGACGATGACGATAGTGATGTCCGGCCCTATGGTACGTTTTTATCACTCACGTAGTGAGGAAGAGACTAACGGAATCAGAATATACTCCTGTTATTGAGCATTTCGAAGTCGCTGCCAAATATCAAGAAGCTTTTGAACAGCTAAAGCTCTCCCTTCTGGACAAAATTTCTAACCCCGCAACTCTGGAAACGCTCTCCACGAAATTCTACCAATGCTTCATTGAGACACTAGACCATTGTATCAATAATGCCCAGAGTATGCCTTATACAAACCGCAGCAACAAAAAGAACGACATTGTCCGATCTCAAGCACCACAGAATATCGTCCAGCGCAAGGGTCGCGATATCATGCCCCGTCCTGACTCTGGTGTTGTGATGGATGATGGCTCTGAAGAGAGCGGTAGTGTAATGGGGACCGGTCTTGGCCATAGGGATAGTCTAAGGACTGTTCGTGGTGCCGCAAGCCGAGGGAGTCAAGTCCCTGAAACAGTCTGCGAGGTCGTTCCACCGACATCGATGGGCACCGGCTTTGATCTGATGCAGCAGCCTATGCTCAGCATTTCCAATGGCCAGATCGGTCCCGCCGATGTACAAGCCTGGAACAACGGCGTGTTGTATCCTCAGTTAGTGGCAGATCAGCTCATACCAGCTGGTGGGATGACGCCGCAGACTGAGTATGTGAACTGGGGACAGATATATCCTGGGTTTGATTCTTTGGGTAATGTCCAGGGTGGTTTTACAGGTTTTAATGGGCAGCAGTGATGATGAAAGGAAGTAAACGTTTTACTGGGCTGTGCCTAGTTGTATGAATAGTAATAATAACTGCTTGTCTATGCAGATTTAATGAATTCGAGCTTATATAATATAAACTACAACGATTGTGTGCTTAGTTAAATGGCATTAGGTAGCTACTGTAGCCCATGCTATCTCTCTGCCTTCTTCTGAAAACCTTTTATGAGAAACTCGTGTCAGAGGGAGTGGTACAGGCATGTATACCGAGGCAGTCACTTCAAGTGCATATGAAATACATTGAGCGTTGATTAGACTTAAATATCAATCACGACGCTGACAAGGAACTTGCTTAAGCCAGGATATCCGCAACCTAACTATTTCTTCTTCAACATCAGGCTCAATGTTAATAGCGCTATTCGGAACATAAGAGGGAAGGCCTGGGATCTCCCAGAATTATGGGAAGTTTTGGAAACTACTTGCTGTAGGTCTTGAGAACCAACGCCGAAATTCGAGATAGTATAAGCTATGTTTCATCTCCATGTGACAGTGTGGTTATATGTTTTGTATGTCAACACATTGCAAGAACTGGCGAGTGAGCGTGTAAACCAATAGGCCTGATACTGTGGTGTTGGGACTTCAAACAAAGGGACTTCCGCAACTGTTCCCGAATCTTGATTCTACAAGTTTAATTCACGCTAGTAGAAAGAGCCTTGCTGGCAAATTAGCTTTTCCTATATTTTAGTGCTAGATTCTGTGAACGGCGGTGTTTAGGGGTGTCTACAGGCGGTGCACAGTCACATATATCTTGATGAAGACAATGGCATGAAGCAATGTTGGACGACAAATCCAAACCAATATATGCAAATGTACAAAGTCTAATATATATACAAAAAGTTACATCCTCTCCCATGCTTCGTAAATCTCGAAAACAATCTCTAATATCCCGAACCGTACGCCTTGACCTACAAACCTATTAGAACGTGCTCATCAATGTCGCGGCCGCAGCAAGTGCGAGACCGAGCACTCCAAAACGCCCCATCTCACCAGCGGCGTTTCGGTCGCCCTCGCCTGTGGCCTTCTTCTGCGCGGGTTGGCGTACCTTTGTCAAAGTGACGTTGAAAGCAGGGCTCTTGACAGACTCGCTGACGCCGTCCTCGCCCTCGGTGAAAACGAAGAGGTCCAGGGGGAGATAGTCGTACACCATGCGGTCCTGCTGGAACCACGTCTGGCACGTACCGTCCTTGAAGAACAGGGTGCTGTCGTAGGCGGCGTCCACGGTCGAGTTGGTCTTGTCGAAGACGGCGCGCCACGCGGTTTGACCCTTCTTGGCTAGGTTGCTGGGGTACATGCGGGCGTCGACGTAGGGGGTCTTTGTGGAGGCGCCAGACTCGAGGGCGTTGAAGTTGAAGTTGCCGATGTTGTTGAGGACGTCGAAGCCGCGGACCTGCCAGCTCTTGATCTTGAGTCCGGGGCCGCTGTCGGACTGGAATGAGATGCTGGAGTTGGTCTCCTTGTCCTCGTAGTCGCCGGCGAAAGCAACCTTGGCATCGTCACGGCCGACCTTCTCGATGGCGGGCAGAAGGTTCTGGATAATAGCGCTGAGGACGTTGCCGGTGACATATGGGTTGGCAGAAGCCTCAAGACCACCGGACATGATGGAGATGACGATGTCATAGTCAGGGATCAGGACAGTCTGGGAGTGGTAGAGACCGAGATCACCACTCTTGGTGTAGATGTCAATGAGACGACCGTCAGAAGTGATGTTGTCGCTCTTGAGGATCTCCCAAGGACCGCCAACCTGGTAGCCCCAGGAAGCAGTGTTGGCCTCGGGTTTCATCCACTTGCGAGTCTGGACTGGGGTGAGGAACTTGTTGCTGAGAATACCGTCGGCAAGGAGAAGCATATCAGAGACGGAAGAGAAGATTCCGCCGGCACTAGAGACAGTTAGATAGAACAATTGTATTGGCAAACTGTACTTACGCGTCGAACACAGCAAGCGTGGAGTTCCATGTAGGCTCCTTGCTGGGGATGAAGAGATCCTTAGTAGGGGGTGTCTTGTCGACGTATGTGTGCTTCATGCCGACAACATCGAGAATGTCGCGCTTGATGACATCCTCGTAGGGCATGTCCTCAGCAGCCTCGATGACAAGACCGAGGAGGGCATGGCCAACGTTGGAGTAGATGGGGTTGGTAAAGGGACCGTAGACAGGAGGTCGAAGGTTGACCTGTTCGAGAAGATCCTTTCTTGTGCAGGCAATGGTACCTGGGAGACCAGAGCAGTTAGGTCCCTTGCCCTTGGGGATATTGGGAAGGCCAAATGCCTTCCAACGCTCTGAGCCAACGATTGCCAGATCCTGAGCCACTACTTCGAGTCAGTATAGTATCAGACATGATAGGTTGGTTAGAGCTTACTATCGACACCAACACCCGAAAGATGGCTGGCAAGCGACTTGACAGTGATGTCCTCCCATTTGAGCGAGAAGATATCATCATCACCAGCCGTCTTGTTCAGCTCAGGAAGATACTTTAACACGGAAGCATCAATATCAATCTTATCGCTAATAAGGGCAGCCAGAGCAGTGAATAGCTTGGAACCACTAGCAATGCGAAAGACGGTATCCTCGTCGATCTCAGTAGTGCCCTCACCGGGGTTGGGCGGGGTGAAGTGGTATGTGAAGAGAGGCTCATCCTCATGGATGGACTTTACACCAATTGCAAGACCGGAGTTGTTGAACTGGGCGGCGATCTTGGCATCAAGACCTGCCTTGACGGCGGCTGCAGCTTTTTGCACCAGAGGGCTCTCGCTGGGGGTGAGGGGAGCTGGGAAGACGGCGCCGAGAGGAGGGCATGCCTTGGCGTCGGCAAAGGCAAAGACGCCTGCAGCAACGACTGCAAGCTTGGAGAGAGAAGGCATGACGGGATAAAACAACGAATGAATTAACCGGTTAAAGCAAATGGAGGAAGATGCGTTGGTAAGGAATAAATCGCTATAAACTGCAATGGATTGTCTTTGTTATATACTCCATCTTTCACGGTCATCTCCAAGGATCAACAATTAAACAACATTATAACACAGCACTATAATACAGCACAGCCTTAATTCATCTCGCATTCTACCATGCAAATCCTCGCAGTAGTCCAAGCCTCAAGGCTGAAACTTGCGAGATCTCACTTCTGGATACGCTTAATGGATACGCAGCCCTATAATAGGCTTGATAGCTGTGATCTTCATCAGCTAACTTAAACACCAAGTTAGCGGTTGGCTTTAATCTCGGACCGTGGTCTCGGGGGACAGAAAAACACGACACGGTTACACATAGAAATTTAGTGGTGTAAGTGAGGGTCGTCTGCCATGTTTTCTTTCCCCCTAGCGTAGGAGTGCGAGAAGGATCTAGCGCCCGTTTACTGCTTACTGCGCATTGTTCTTTGGGTTACAGTGAGTGGTTGCGAGCTTTGAGAGTCCGAGTGGGGTCCGAGCAAGCCAATTGAATGCGTTTGGGGACAGAGGAAGGATTCCTGTGTGAGAGATGATATATACTCTCTTACTATCTACAGCAGGGGCACAAAGTAGAGGTGGCAAGATATTGATCAAGTATCTCGAGATCTGCGCAATATTTCCCCTTCTTCCAGTCTTGGGAGAAATTCTTTGTATTGCCCTTGAGCAGTGACTTGGACATTGATTCTGTCTTGAGTCCCAATGCAAAAAGCATGTTAGAATGGTGGGCATAACATGGGCCATGAGGCTGAATGAAGCATTGTAGGTTGAGATCCGGGAAGCTGTATCGCCTCCATGGCATTGACAGCCGTTGGCATTATTTTCTTTTAATTACTAGTCTTAACGGTTTCATCTTATTTCTAATGAGCCAAATCCTCCCAGTGTTGGACTGAGGGGACTTGCGGACAGACATTCATCCTTTAAGCCTGTCCACTATTTACAACAGTTTGTCGATTGACCCCGGGTTAAGTGAAAATACGTCTTTAATATTTCATCATGCTATCTATATCACCAGCGGGAGATAAAGCCTTGAGGTTTTACCGTGAATCATCACTATATCGCAACATGATACGCAGCTCAACTTCATCCAGATTAAAGCCATAGCGTAAAGGCTCCGCCTCCTCATTAGATATTCATCCAGCTGCTGCGCCTCCATTCAAACCGTTACTTAGGCATTTCGTCATAGTTAAGCGAATAGGAAGTCCACAGCGCCTCTGCAGCGAATTAACCACGTTCGTTTATACGCCCCGCGGCTGTGTAGGAAGCCCTTTGGTTCTAATTCCAGACGGGGCCCGGTTAAGATGCCAGATACAGGGGATGTGGACTGCTTCACCAATGCGGAGGGAGGGCGACCCCTACAGTTACAGCGATAAAACCACACAATCACCCCTCCTTTCATTTCTTTGGCTCGGACTCTCAACCTCGGACTTTGGTCGTGATACTCTCAATAGTTACTGTACATTCAGATTTCAGCGCCAAAAGACATCAGCCCTAGGGAAGAGAGAGCAGCACTGCAGTAGTTAACTACCGAGTGGACTACCAGACCGCTAGCTCATGTATTCAGTCCCCTCCCAGACGCCCTCCAAGCCTTCGGGCCGCAAGGGGAGCAAAAAGGTCCGCACTGGCTGCATCACCTGCAAGTCCGTTCTATTCACCTATTCGTTCGTGTCAAGACCGTTTTTGCTGACCGCGATATAGAATTCGGAAAGTGAAATGCGATGGTAAACAGCTTCTGCCACTCATGTCCAAATCTCGTCTCAGCTGCTGACAACCCTCCAGAGGCAAAGCCATACTGTCTGCGATGTATCAAGACAGGTCGTCAATGCGATGGCTATCGCCCATCGCCCAACTCATCTCCAGAGCCTATGTCCCTGAGCCCAGGGCCAGGCTTTGAATCTCCCCAGGAAGCTCGCGCGTTCGATCACTACCGTCTGCGCACAGCAAAGGTCCTCTCGGGCGCCATCGACAGCAGCTTTTGGGGCGGTGTGGTCCTCAAGATGAGCACCACCGAGCCTGCAGTGCGACACGCCATGCTCGCCATCAGCAGCTTGCACGAGGCTGTGGAGTCACGCTACAGGAGCGTTCGTGAGATCGATACGCGTTTTGCTTTCCGTGAGTATAGCAACGCCATCACGTCGTTGCGGAATTGGGGCCAGCGAAATGAGCCCTCTGTTGTGCCGCTGCTCGTTTGTGTGCTCTTCATCTGCATTGAGTTCCTTATTGATCGCGACATGGCTGCCCAGATGCACATCTGCCAAGGACGACACATCCTTTCTACTCTTGGGGATGGACGTTCGCCGGCTATGGAGATGATTAAGCATTCACTTGTGCCCATCTATGCTCGTCTTAGTCTCTCGAGCTTCCTCTTTGGCAGCCGTCCGGCTCCTATTCCCACGCATCTGCGAGGCTGGGCGGAGGTCCCTGTCGTGTTTACGACCATTGAAGACGCCCGATATGTTTTGTATCTGGTACTCGACGAGAGCTTACAGTTCAGCACTAGCGCTCGAGGTGTTATCTTCAACCCAAACGCCGACCCTCGGGAGATTCGCAATCTTCAGAATGAGCAACAACGGCTCCTCTCGCAGTTAAGCCGATGGCACGCCGCCTTCACAGTCCTCACATCGATGAGCGCCCAGTCACCTTCTCTGGAAAACTTGCTGAACGTCCTCCGGATATATCACCAGTCGACGCTCATCTGGGTTTCCGCATCTTTGGACACATGCGAGACCATGTACGACCACTACACCGCCAACTTTGCCAACATCATCTCTCTGGCATCCACTGTTATCGGATCGGTTCCGGCCAATGCCAAGTTAGAGCCCTTCAGCTTCGAAACAGAGATTATTCCTCCTGTGTACTGGACGGCCGTCAAATGTCGTCATCCTCTTTTACGACGCGCAGCCCTTAAACTTTTGACACGAGATCAAATGCGCAACCGACGGGAGAATCTATGGCACGCTCGCGAAACCGCTGTCATTGCTGCTCGCAGCATCGAGATTGAGGAAGCCGATTTGGACGCTCCCCTGGACCTGGATCTTGACATGAGCCCCATGGCCGCATCAAGCCCCAGCACTTTGAGCGAAGCATCTGCTGGATCAGGCGCTGCCCTTGACGTGTACACATGCAATCCCAAAAAGATCAAGATTGAAGTCTCGAATCCCCCTGGTTTACCACGGCCTCCTGTCTCCTTCACCGACCCAACACTCGAGGATGTCCCGTGCGACTCGCCTTACAGCCTAGGGTCAAGCTCATCCCCCACTTCCGCACCTGAGCCCGCGCCCGCGTCCCCTGTATCGGCCGCCGTCGACGGCATCCAGCAGCTGGACGTTGCTGCGCTCAAATCAGCATGTCTCGAGTCACCGTTTGGTATTCCCGAGCATCGACGTATGAAGAACGCCATCATTGGGCCGCCGGATGAGGGAGGGACTTGGGTTACGTTCTTTAGGGATCCGGGGCCGGGTAAAACGGAGTGGAGGGTTACAAGGGAGTTTCTGAGATGTTGAGAGTACGATGAAATGGAAACGTTATGATTAAAGAGTGGGCTGGTTTGGATATGATAGATGATGCATGCATGATATACCCATGGACGTTGTAGAATTTATTCCTTGTTACTCTATCCCCTGGTCCGATGCCTGTAGGCAAGCGTTGATGTCTAACGAATTTTGAGAGAACTTAAGTATCATGGCATGGCTACTGTGTCTGAAACCTCCAAATTTGAGCAATCTCTGTCGCATTTTACCAATTGGGTCCTTCTTTATTAACTCCCTGATCTCAACGAAGATTGAATTTCCCATGTGTTGGTTACTCTTCGTCGATTACCCTAAACACTTGATCCCAGACATCGGGAACATCTTAACGTGCCCGTACAAAGACAGATCTAAACGAAATATTCACAAAGACTTAGTTCAACCAATTGCAATAGCGTGCATCAGGCAATTGTGTTTATTGTACAATGTGTTGACGTTCCGGGGCTGCTTATCTTTCACGCAACACGACAATACCACATATGCGGACAGCTCGGCAACGCAACTAGCGGCCAACATCATAATCATTTCAAGAACTGAGCGAGAACCTAACGTAGTGAGTGCATCGTGTTGACGTAAGTTTCATGTCTCAAAGGGTATCATTTATGTACTGTAGTCCTATTCCTCAGCCTCTGGCAGCCTCCCGTCTTGTCGAGTCTGCCACTAGTTTTCTCCTCTTATTCCTTTCATCCTGTTCAGCCAAAACCTTCGCTGTCAATGAAGCAGCAAATGAATTGTTGATGCCGCTGATCCTGGCATCCTCGGTCTTCTTGGTCTCCTTCGCGCCGTTTGTGACCTTATCTTCTTCCTTCACATCGTCACCCTTGCGCTTCTTCTTCTTCTCGGACTTGTCCTTCTTCAAGGTATGTGTCAATCCTTGACTCTTGAGGTTCTCAATCCTCTTCTCTAGCCGTTCGACGTCTTCTTTTGATGCCGCAAGGACCGTAATAATGTTGTCTTGGGTGAATTCAACACCGCACTCGGGGCATGCCTTTTCTTGAATCTCTTTCATCGCCATATCTGCAAAGACGTGCCCGCAAGGAACTAGGTAGACAGTCTTTACAGCAGGGCCAAGCTCCTTCATGGAGATAGGACAAACCAACTTGTCGCCGTTCTTAGACACCTTCAGTTTTACAACATCACGTAGCGACTTGATACCCAAACTCGCAGGGGTGACTTCGGCCGGTTCGTCAGAGGGCATGAGACCCTTGAGCATCGCTTCGTAGTTGTATAGGCGCCCGCGCCAGTCGGACACAAGAGTATCGACGTCGAGGGTGTCGCCACTGAGCGCGCAGTGAGCCCAAGCATGTCCGAGTGATTCGAGGGCAGTGGCCTTTAGTTCGGAAGTTGTAGGAGCGCGCGCCGCATTCTTGACAAGCTCGCGACGCTTGGGGATGGAACCGCCGTCGTTACCCATGATCGATTGCAATAGGATTAGGTCGTGACAGGGGCAATCGTGTGGCCGTAGAGAGGGATCTCGGTAGATACAATCGTCGTAATAATGTTGGCTTGGCAATGACCGTGGTTAGGAACACAAAGAATAGGAATAACGGTCCACGTGGATGAACAAAGTTAGGAATCACCAAGCCTGAGGCGATTCCTAAAGTCAGACAGGTCGATGCTTATCGATAAGAACCGTTTAACACTATGCAAGCTTGAAGTAGCTGTACCGTATTGAAACTCTTAAACACTGTATGATCACCGGACTGCCAGTGAACAATTCCTAAGTCCGCCACAATTAGTACTGTACCGACACTTTGGCAACGCTCCACAGCTGGCCCGCCATTTCCATACCTCGATCCTCTAATGACCTCCGCTTGACCCAAGCTCATCAACCTCCAACTTCAACCTTACCCCGGTGCCATGCACCTTTCTTAATATCTCCCTCTGGCGGCGCTTTACTGAAGGAGTTATCTAGCACTAAGCGATTTACTCTTAGCATACATATTTGGAACACACTGGGCGCTTTTGAAACAAACAACACGTACACGACCGCCGCGATTGGGCGAAGCTCGATTCCATCCAACTCCCCACTCCAACCTCGAACTCTCGCTTCGCAAACGCCCACCCACTTCCGGGCTCTCGATATTTAGGTACATGCGACCTTGATCGATCGTATACCAGTGCCGCGACGGCATCATGGCACAAGCACAGCAGGTCGCCTTGGAGCGACTGGAACAAGTCTCTCGAGGCCTACGGTCAAGGTCGGTTCTACGATGCGATGTTTGGCATGGCAATAAACCTAATACGTTACAGAATCAGCGACGATGTGCGAAAACGATCTGCCGTGCAGCTTCGCGAACTCGTGGTTCTTTGCCATCGAGATCTTAGCCCCGAACAGTTCCTCACTTTCTACAACTCGGTCAACAACAAAATTACACAGCTCATCACGCATGGCAGCGACTCATCGGAGCGACTCGGAGGCATCTACGCCCTCGATGCGCTCATCGACTTCGAAGGCGTCGATGTCGCCATCAAATACACGCGTTTCACTCAAAATTTGAAGACGGTTCTCCGTGGGAAGGACATCAACCCTATGCAACCGGCTGCGATCGCGCTTGGAAAGTTATGTCGACCTGGTGGATCGATGATATCTGAGGTGGTGGACTCCGAGGTCAACACAGCACTCGAATGGCTCCAAAACGACCGCGTGGAGGAACGACGATACAGCGCCGTCCTCGTCCTCCGCGAGTTGGCCCGCAGTGCTCCAACGCTGATGTATCAGTACATTCCGACAATCTTTGACTGGATCTGGATTGGACTTAGAGACTCCAGACAGCTTATCCGGGCGACGTCGGCCGAGACAGTTAGCGCCTGCTTCCGGATCCTTCGCGAACGAGACCAAGAGATGAAGCAGCTCTGGATGAGCAAGATTTATAATGAGGCGAAGCAGGGTCTAAAGGTCAACACTGTGGAATCTATTCACGGTTCATTGCTCGTCTTGAAGGAACTTCTCGAGCAGGGAGCCATGTACATGCAGGAGCATTATCAACAGGCATGCGAGATTGTTTTCAAGCACAAGGATCATAGAGACCCGACCATTCGAAAGACTGTGGTTCTTCTGATTCCAGATCTAGCCAGCTACTCCCCAGCAGACTTTGCGCATACTTGGCTGCACAAGTTTATGGTCTATCTTTCGGGTATGCTGAAAAAGGACAAGGAGCGCAATGATGCTTTTCTTGCAATCGGTAACATTGCCAACTCGGTCAAGAGTGCCATCGCTCCGTATCTTGACGGTGTCTTGATCTACGTGCGAGAAGGCCTCAGCATTCAATCTCGCAAGAGAGGTTCAGTCGATCCTGTGTTTGACTGTATCAGTCGCCTTGCTGTGGCTGTCGGACAGACGCTCAGCAAATACATGGAGGCGCTACTGGATCCTATCTTCGCCTGCGACCTTACCCCTAAGCTCACCCAAGCCCTTGTCGATATGGCATTTTATATCCCCCCGGTCAAGCCGACAATCCAAGAACGACTACTCGACATGCTCAGCGTAGTCCTCTGCGGCGAACCTTTCAAGCCTCTTGGCGCTCCACAACCGAATACTCTTACTTCAGTTCCTATCATTCCCAAAGACGCAAAGGATCCTCTGGCTTACGAACACCGAAGGGCTGAGGTCAAACTGGCGCTTAACACTCTCGGCAGTTTTGACTTCTCAGGCCACGTTTTGAACGAGTTCGTTCGTGATGTCGCGATCAAATACGTTGAAGACGAAGATCCAGAAATCCGTGAAGCAGCAGCCTTGACATGCTGCCAACTATACGTCCGCGATCCGATTGTCAACCAGACTAGTTATCATGCGCTTCAAGTCGTTGGCGATGTTATAGAAAAACTCCTCACCGTTGGAGTCTCAGATCCTGAACCGAATATCAGACGGACAGTTCTGGCGGCCCTCGACGAACGATTTGACCGGCACTTGGCCAAGGCTGAGAATATTCGCATTCTTTTCTTCGCCTTGAACGATGAAATTTTCTCCATCAGAGAAGTTGCGATCTCGATCATCGGCCGACTGGCTAGGTATAACCCAGCATATGTCATTCCCTCGCTCCGAAAGACTCTTATCCAATTGCTCACCGAACTCGAGTTCTCCGACGTCGCCCGGAATAAAGAGGAGAGTGCCAAGTTATTGAGTCTCTTGGTCCAGAATGCCCAATCCCTCATCAAACCATATGTCGAGCCCATGATCTCAGTTCTTCTCCCCAAAGCGAAAGACAGCAACCCTTCAGTTGCCGCAACCATTATGAAGGCTATTGGTGAGCTTGCTACTGTAGGTGGTGAGGATATGATGCCGTATAAAGACCGATTGATGCCGCTCATTCTCGATGCGCTACAGGACCAGAGCTCCAACGCAAAGAGAGGGGCTGCTTTACATGCCCTCGGACAACTTGCGAGCAACTCGGGATATGTCATCTTGCCATACATCGAGTACCCTCAACTACTCGAAATTCTGCAAAGTATCATCAGGACTGAAGGACAGGGAGTGCCCTTGCGACAAGAAACCATTAAATTGATGGGTATCCTGGGTGCGCTCGATCCTTATAAGCACCAGGTAAGTCTTGCACAATATCGAATGACTTCAAATACTGACACCTGACTAGGCTGAGGAACGAACTCCCGACTCACGAGGCGGCGAGGCCAACCAGTTGACAGACATTTCCCTTATGATGACTGGACTTACACCCTCCAACAAAGAATACTTCCCGACTGTTGTTATTAATGCTCTTCTTCAGATTCTGAAGGACTCATCCCTGGTTCAGCACCACGCGGCTGTGATTGAAGCGATTATGAATATCTTCCGCACCCTGGGCTTGGAGTGTGTGTCGTTCCTTGATAGAATCATACCGGCATTCCTTCAAGTGATACGGTCGGCTACTTCCACAAGATTGGAGTCTTACTTCAACCAACTGGCAACTCTCGTGAGCATTGTCCGGCAACATATAAGAAATTATCTGCCGTCCATTGTTGAGATCCTTCAAGAATACTGGCACACCTCCCCATCACTGCAGACTACCATTCTGTCTCTTGTGGAGGCCATTTCAAGATCGTTGGAGGGTGAATTCAAGATTTACCTGGCAGGCTTGCTACCCTTGATGCTTGGTGTGCTGGATAAGGACACATCCGCCAAACGCACACCGTCGGAGAAGGTATTGCATGCTTTCTTGGTCTTCGGTGCTAGCGCTGAGGAATACATGCACCTCATTATTCCTGTTATTGTCCGAACGTTTGAGAAGCAGGGCCAACCTATCTTTATCAGAAAGCAGGCCATCGATACGATCGGAAAGATCTCGCGCCAGGTGAACCTTAACGACTACGCTGCGAAGATCATTCATCCTCTTACCCGTGTGTTGGATATGGGCGACCCTGTGCTCCGCATTACTGCTCTGGATACTCTTTGTGCGCTTATTCAGCAGCTGGGCAAGGACTATTTGCACTTCATGGGAACCGTTAACAAAATGATCAACCAACATCAGATTCAGCATTCCAACTATGAGCTACTTGTCAGTAAGCTTCAGAAGGGAGAAGTTTTGCCACAGGATCTCAGTTCAGGGGCCGGCTTCGGCGATGGAGCAGACGAGCCTGCCTTTGCCGATCAAGGAACAAAGAAGCTAGAGATGAACGCCATTCATCTCAAGGCTGCTTGGGACACAAAGGGCAAGTCTACAAAGGAGGATTGGCAAGAGTGGCTGCGACGTTTCAGTACAATGCTCCTTACCGAATCGCCAAACCATGCCCTCAGAGCTTGTGCCAGCCTCGCCAGTGTGTATCTTCCTCTGGCAAGAGAACTCTTCAACTCAGCGTTTGTCTCTTGCTGGAGCGAGCTGTACGAGCAGTTCCAGGATGAACTGATTCAGAACATCGAGAGCGCGATCAAGTCCGAGAACGTCCCGCCTGATCTGCTAGGCCTATTACTCAATCTCGCCGAGTTTATGGAGCATGACGACAAGGCTTTGCCGATCGACATCCGGGTTCTCGGTAGGGAGGCTGCTCGCTGTCACGCGTATGCAAAGGCCTTGCACTACAAGGAACTGGAGTTCCTGCAGGACCAGAGCAGTGGCGCAGTCGAGGCCCTGATTGTTATCAACAATCAGCTCCAGCAGTCTGATGCCGCTATTGGTATTCTCCGCAAAGCTCAATTGTATAAGGAAGGCATACAGCTGCGAGAAACCTGGTTCGAGAAGTTGGAGCGCTGGGAAGAGGCACTTGCGTTCTACAACAAGCGAGAGGAAGAGGTGCCCGAAGACCAAGCGATACCTGTCGATATTGTCATGGGAAAGATGCGTTGTTTGCACGCCCTGGGAGAATGGGAAGCCTTGGCTACTTTGACTGGCAGCACTTGGGCCAACTCGTCTCCCGATGTTCAGAGAATGATCGCCCCTCTTGCTACAGCTGCTGCCTGGGGTCTGAACAAGTGGGATTCTATGGACAACTACCTCTCTTCGCTCAAGAGATACTCTCCTGATCGATCATTCTTTGGAGCCATCTTGGCGCTCCACCGCAATCAGTTCCGTGAGGCGATAGCATGTGTTACGCAGGCTCGTGAAGGTTTGGATACCGAGTTGAGTGCGCTGGTTAGTGAGTCGTACAACCGAGCATACCAGGTCGTTGTTCGAGTGCAAATGCTTGCTGAGCTGGAGGAGCTCATCGTCTACAAGCAATGCGACGAGAAGAAGCAAGCTATCATGAGGCGAACTTGGGAGACTCGATTGAAGGGATGTCAGAGGAACGTCGAGGTCTGGCAGCGCATGCTCAGGTTACGTGCTATAGTGATCGCACCCACCGAGAACATGCACATGTGGATCAAGTTTGCCAACCTTTGTCGCAAGTCTGGTCGCATGGGTCTCGCTGAGAAGTCTCTCAAGCAACTCATCGGAACCGACGCTCCATTGGAATCTATGATACCCTACTGGAACGATCAACGACAGCCAGGACCTGGACCCCGAACTGCACCAGCAGCTCAGGTCATCTACGCCGTGCTCAAGTACCAGTGGGAGCTTGGACAGCAGCCTGTTTCTAAGAACACGAATGTTCCCGAGAAGACCCTGTACTGCCTGCGCAAGTTCACTAATGATGCTGCGCACCGCCTGGATGTTGCCAAGGCTCATCTGAATGCCCAAGCCGGTAGCGAAGTCAATATCACGGGTGATTATGGTTTCCAGAACCCCATGGACCCTGCCCTCATGAGCCCACAGACCCAGCGAGCGTTGTATGACCAAACGGTTCTGCTGGCCAAGTGCTACTTGAGACAGGGAGAGTGGTTGATTGCACTCAATAAGGATGATTGGCAATACACTCAAGTCCAAGACATCCTCACCTCGTACTCTCAGGCGACCAAGTACAACCCCCGCTGGTACAAGGCCTGGCATGCCTGGGCACTGGCCAACTTCGAGATTGTGCAGACCCTCACAGCTGGAAATGAAGGACACTTGTCACGGACGGATCAAGGAATGGTTATCGATCATGTTGTTCCAGCTGTCAAGGGTTTCTTCAAGTCTATTGCGCTTTCAGAGGGAAGCTCGCTGCAGGACACACTCCGCTTGCTTACCCTCTGGTTTACGCATGGAGGAAGCGCGGATGTCACATCAGCCGTGACAGAAGGCTTTGCTAATGTCAGCGTTGACACTTGGCTCGAGGTTATTCCTCAACTGATCGCGCGAATCAACCAGCCCAACAAGCGAGTTCAGCAGTCTGTGCATAACCTTCTTGCCGATGTTGGACGAGCTCATCCTCAGGCTCTGGTCTATCCTCTGACTGTTGCCATGAAGTCCTGGCAGAACACACGCCGATCGCGCTCTGCAGCTCAGATCATGGACAGCATGAGGCAGCATAGCGCAAACCTGGTCGCCCAGGCCGACATTGTCAGTCATGAACTGATTCGTGTGGCTGTACTGTGGCACGAACTCTGGCACGAAGGACTGGAAGAAGCATCTCGCTTGTACTTTGGAGATCATAACATTGAAGGCATGTTTGCCACCCTCGAGCCCTTGCATGAGCTTCTGGAACGCGGCCCTGAGACTCTTCGAGAGATCTCTTTCGCGCAGGCCTTCGGCCGAGATCTCAAGGAGGCCCAAGACTGGTGCCGACAATACGAGACGAGCCAAGACGTCAACGATTTGAACCAGGCGTGGGACCTGTATTACCAGGTATTCCGCAGAATAAGTAGGCAGCTTCCTCAGGTTACCACCCTGGAGTTGACGTACTGCTCGCCCAAACTGCTCAACGCCAAGAACCTGGACCTGGCTGTTCCGGGAACATACAAGAGCGGGCAGCCTATCGTGAGGATAATGTCCTTCGACACGACGTTTAGCGTTATCAACTCTAAGCAGCGCCCACGAAAGCTCAACGTCAACGGTAGCGACGGCAAGTCGTACGCCTTCTTGCTCAAGGGCCACGAGGATATTCGTCAGGACGAACGAGTTATGCAGCTGTTCGGCCTCTGCAATACCCTGCTGTCGCACGACCCGGAATGCTTCAAGCGTCATCTTAACATCCAGCGCTATCCTGCAATCCCTCTGTCGCAGAATAGTGGTCTGCTGGGGTGGGTTCCCAACAGCGACACCCTCCACGTTCTTATTAGGGAGTACCGTGAGAGTCGCAAGATCCTGCTCAACATCGAGCATCGCATCATGCTGCAGATGGCGCCCGACTACGACAACCTCACCTTGATGCAGAAAGTCGAGGTGTTTGGTTATGCGTTGGACAACACCACGGGTCAAGACTTGTACCGCGTGCTGTGGCTCAAGTCCAAGTCTTCTGAGGCTTGGCTCGAGAGACGAACAAATTACACACGCTCGCTTGGTGTCATGTCTATGGTGGGCTACATCCTTGGATTGGGTGATCGCCATCCTTCCAACCTGATGCTCGATCGCGTCACCGGAAAGATCATCCACATCGATTTCGGTGACTGTTTCGAGGTAGCAATGAAGCGAGAGAAGTACCCCGAGCGGGTTCCCTTCCGCTTGACTCGCATGTTAACCTATGCTATGGAGGTTAGCAACATTGAGGGTAGCTTTAGAATTACATGCGAGAACGTAATGAGAGTCTTGAGAGACAATAAGGAAAGTGTCATGGCTGTCCTTGAAGCGGTAAGTTCACACATCCTCACCCATGATGCACAACAATACTAACAGTACACAGTTCATCCATGATCCCCTCCTCACCTGGCGCCTGACCAACGCCGCCTCACCCGCAGGCCCCAACTTCCGCTCCGATAGAGACGCAGCAATGCCCGTGGTACCCGGCGGTGTCCGCGCCCGTCGTCAATCCATTCTCGACAGCGACGTCGCGCCCTCAGAACTCCTCAACGCCCCTGAGCCGTCCATCCAGACACGCGCACGCGCTCGCACAAACAGCTCCGCAGGCGTGGACGGCAACCCGGTGGTGAATGGCGCACCAGAGGTAGAGAGCCAGAACGCGCGGGCCGTCGAGGTGCTGGACCGCGTGCAGCAGAAGCTCACGGGTCGGGACTTCAAGAATAACGAGGAGCTGGACGTGATTAACCAGGTCAACAAGTTGATTATGGAGGCAACTAAGCTGGAGAATCTGTGCCAGCACTATATAGGATGGTGCAGCTTCTGGTAGATTTCATTCCAAGCTGCTGCGAAAGGGAAAGGGAGGATAGATTGAGTGCGATTGTTATTATCTGATTTAGAGATGCGTTGCTGGAGTTGGGGGGCTGGGGATAATGTGATATCAGGAACATTCTTGGACGTGCAACGCGTATTTATCTGATGTGTATGAGTATGAGTACGGTATAGACATCACTAAATGGTACTTCATGTGAATAGGTATATTCTACGCAAACTGCTTCTTCTAATATGGCTTTTTGATGTCTCAGTGTAACTTGTCTATAGCTCGTCTCTGAATCGAGGCTTTTTAGGCTGAGTTCCAACATCCCACTTCGAAAAGTCACAGGCCGCAGGTGTGCCGATCTCCATCTTGTACACACACTTCTCACTCTCACTCACACGCCAAAGCTCCTCAGTCTCCGCACAGCCCAGCCAAACATCCGTTCTCCTCTGGGGACCGTTCCAGCACTGTTGGCCATCCTCGTAGCGCAGAACCATCCTCTCGCCCTTTCCAAGACTCTTGCCATCGATTCTCTCCTCATCGTCAGCCATCTCGCGGTCGATGCGCTTGAAGTTACCCATGTTGCTCTGTCCGTGGCCCTTCTTGGACTTTTGCTTCGTGCGGTCCAGCCAGCATTGCTCGTAGGTGTATTCTCCTGCCTCGAGGGAAACGCACTTGCCCTTGAGAGCGCGGAAGATATCATCCGGACCGTAGTCTGTGGTGAGATCGGCTTGTTCGACGTTGAGGGTGGATTGCTTGTCGCTGAGGTCGCGGTTGGCGGCGTCAAGGGCTTCGCGAGCGGCGCGGACGAGAGTGGATTCTTTTCCGGGGGTTGTGTTGTCGGCGAGGATACCGTTGGTGATGGCCCAGACGCGGAGGGAATTGATGCTGCTGTGAACGAAATCGCGGACGGGAGGAGGAAGATAAGCCTCGAAGTTGTAGACTTGGTGGGTTAGCAGAGCATCACATCGTATGTGTTGACTTGACTTACGGATATCAGTATCGCTTCCCTCACCCTCCTCAAACTCACTCCAGTTAACACCATTGTCCTCACCATCTTCCTTAAGAACACTCATGATATCCTCATCAGGAAGAACCTTCTCGCTAAGCTTCTCCGCCTGTCGAGCCGAGTAATCCTCGAAAGATCGAATAGCCGCCTTGACACCCTCGTCGTTGAAATTAGGGTTGTAGTCCGTCTTGAACTTGGTAAGAAGCTCCTCGAGCTCGCCGACTCTCTCCTTGAGGGCATCACGCTGGTTAACGACATCGTCAAGAGTGTCACGGAGCTCAGTGACGCGTGTCTTTGCCAATCCAACAAGAACACCGAGCTTGCCGCCACCGTTACCACCCTCGCGAACAACCTTGCCTTTATCTTGCTGTTCGGCCTCACGGTGCTTCCGCGCGAGCTCCTCCTTCTTGGCCTCGAGGGTCGCAATATCCTTGTTGAGGTCTGCGACCTTCTGCTCAACCTTTTGTCGAAGATCCTTTGCCTCGGCGACCATAGCGCCTCGCTTCTTGGCCGCCTGCTGCATGTTCTTCCTCTTCTCATCCTCTAGTCGCCTGTGCTCCTTTCCAATCTCCGCGCACTTGTTCTCGCACTTGACGCCGTGGACAGTAGAGTACTCCTCTGAGCCATCGCAGCAGAGGTCGTAATCACACACGCCGTCGTTGACGTAGAGGAACGGCACGTACATCCCAATGTGGCCCTCATTGGCACACCAAAAGCCAGGAAGAGCATTGGTCGTGTTAGTAGTGCCGGAGAGGGAACCGGCGAGAGGTTGCTCGGGGGAAAGAGGATCGATGTTGGCACAGGCCGCAGTGCCAGGTTCGTCTGAGCCGTCGGGGCAATCGCAGGTGTTATCGTTGATTTGGTCGAGACTTAGCTTAATAGCCGCATTGGTGATGCAAGAGAACTCCTCCTTGCCTTCGTAGTGAGAAACAACTAGACAGCTGTTAGCTTGGGAATAGCTTCACCGAGAAAGAGGACTTACATTCAGGGCCAACACCTCTGGGCACGCTGCCCGCAGCTGCCAGAGTAAATGCGTATATAGCGCTGAGCAGCGCCACAGAATTTGGATGTTGCATTTTGGGCGATTTTGTGTAATGTGCAAGTACAAAAAGGACAAGCTCTTGTTTCTCTTCGTCTCAAGAAATAGACGCTTAAAGTTAGAGTTGGCCAGGTCAGCTACAACAGACCGACAAGGGAGCATTCCACTTCCATCAGAGGTCCCCACTGAAATAACTCCCCTGAAGCTACTGATGCTCCGGGGCACTCGGCCCCCTGGGCGGTAAATGTTCGGAGAATCGTGCGGAATTGGACCCGCGGGGTGAGACAGGGCAAGCACTAGAGGTGGGGGAAGAAGAAAAAAAGAGAAGAACCCCTCCAAAAACACCAAGAAATGTGACTGTGACTGTGACGCATCATCATCACTACACGAACGTTCCTAACGGATAACTCATCATGGCGCCCACCAACGCAGAGGCTCAAAATGCCCTGGAAACTATCGTCGACACCACTTCAACACTCCTCGACCAACTTCAATCCATTCTCACCGAGATTCAGCGCAACCCAACCTCCCCCTCCACGTCCACCTCCCCCTCCACGTCCACCTCCGAAACAAAAGACGTCGACGCCCTCGCTCTCGCACGCGACTCCTCTTCCCTCATCCGCGCCCACGGCACGAAGATCTCCCTCCTCGTTATAAACGAGCCCTTCACACCCACCGCCCTCTCCACCGTCATCCGCGAACTTGTCAAGGGCCCCATTCCAGGCCTCGCAACCGCCGCGCAAGCATGCGAAGCAAAGTCCTACACCTCCGTCGTCCGCAAGGAGCTCGCCTACCGCGTGCAAAAGGTCCTCATCGAGCTGTCGAATCTTCTGAAGTGTGTGCCCAAGGATGGCAAAGTTCTGTCTGGTGTAGGCAGGGACAGCGGGAAGGGCAGTTTAGCGCTGACGGGTATGCTGTGGTCGGCTTGTGACGAGGTGGTGGCGTTGGCGAATATGGGCGTGGGAGGGTTCTTTGTGAAAAAGGCTGAGGAGTGGAGAGATACGCTCAAGGATGTCATGGAGGAGTTGAAAGAGTGGGGAGAGGAGGAAGATGAGGATGAAGATGAAGACGACGTGGACGATCTCGCAGATCAACTAAACGACACATCCCTCTCAAAACAAGAAATACTCGACGACTTCATGAACTCGTCCTCCGTCATCCCGCGCTCCGATCCTGACAAGATCCGCCCGCGTCTCGACTCCTCCCTCAAGCGTCTCCGCATGGTCGTCCTACTCTACCAGGCCCTTTCCAAGCGACGATTCAAGAAGCTGCCCAAGGACACCACCAAGAATGACATGCCGGCCAAGCTGGACAGCACGGCTAGTGTTCTCGAGACATTGCCGGACAAGTTTGGAGATCTGGCGGGCGCATTCTATGAGCTAGATGCGGAAGAGATTGACCGGCTGATGGAGGATTGCTTTGAGCAGGCGGTGGGTGTGAGTGAGGTCCTCAAGATGGGGTGGGAGGGGGAAAGTGATGAGTTTACTGAGTGGATGGAGAAGTTCAAGGTGGAGGTTAAGAAGACATAGCTATGTCAGAGCTAGAAACAAAAGATAAACAAAAAATATGGATCATGCATGGGCATTAACCGATTAGAAGCATTCTAAATAATTCTCATCATGGCATAGATATTACATGACCATCTGTACGTTACTACATATAGCGTTTGCTTTATACAAAGTACACATTGCTCAACTCACTTCCCTCTCGGTCCGTCATATCTTGAAAAGCCTGTGTCCCAAACTCCCCCTCTTCCTTATCAAACTCTCCATTTAAACGTCTCACTGCTCTGACGCAGGACGATGCGCCAATGTCGTCATCTGGGGGAACCCGAGTTGCTTATCCTCGTGTTCCGCATCGTCTACCGGAGCTGGGGTTTCTGGTGTGATCATAACAGCAGGCGCAGCTAGAGTACTAGGTACGATTTCCGTCTTAGCGGCAGGTACACCCTCGATATGCTCTGCCTCTGCATCTTCCTTATCGTCCTCCTTGACTTGTGAGAGCGGTCGAGCATAGCCAGTACCATCAGGAGACTCTCCATCGTCATCGCGGCGCATTGAGCCGTTCTCCAGATCGGCACCGACCATCTGAGCCAAACTGCTAAAGTTAAACATTGGCTCAGAACCAGCGCTTCCAGCATCACGTTCTCCATCATCACTGTACGCGCCAAGGCTCAGTCCACTAGACCGAGGGCCTCCATCGGCACCCAGATAGTCGGGTCCAGTATATGTATCACCAGGGCTGTCGTTCAGAGAAGAACCCACTGAAGAAGCATTACTCATCTGCCTCAGATGTGATCCTCCGCGTGAAGGGCCAGCTGGTAGTGGCAGAGAGCTTGATGATGAGGTTGGTCCGGTGTGTGCGTCTGGCGAGCCTCGATCAACGCCCTTGCCTTTCCCGGTGCTGTCGTCCATCGCTTTCGACTCCGCTGGTGAATCCGGGGCACTTGGCGCTTGTGAAGCTCTCGATACAGTAGCTTCCACGCGCAGGTTGCTGGCAGTACTATTGCCACGTCGACGGCCCAGCCCCCCTAGGGACAAACTGCTGGCGCTCGCACCACTTGCATTTCCGCTGTAGGGAGTGCCGCCCTTCTTAGCTGCTTTCTTCTCCTCCTTCTCTCGTCTCTTGGTCTCCTTGCGTATGGCCTTGTCCTCTTTTCTTTTGCGCTCCTCTTCTGATGCTAGAGAGAGACGGACAGCTTCCATAAACATCATCTCCTCGAGCTCATCCATGCGACTTCTGCGTCCTGTTCCACCTCGTGAGGACCCTCTAGCTCCAGGTTCCGGCCCCTCGGATGTATCGTCTTGTGCACCATCCTGAGCTGGGATCTGTCCACTACCACCAGGACTGGCGTTCGAATCGTTGTTTCCAGTATTTCTCCGGCCAAAGCGACTAGGTCGAAGGATGGACCTTTGTTCATTTCCTCCCATGAGAAACGCAGCCGTGTGAAGGGCCGTCGCAGCAGCCGCCCTGCGTGCTTGGTGATTTCTTGCCGAGGCAAGTTTCGAAGCCCAATCGGGGCGCACGCGATCCGTAGTAATCACATTTGGCGCATTCGCGGACAAACTATGTGCGCGTCGGCGGTTTGGTACTGGTGGGGTCTGCAGCGTGCTGTTTAGTGAAGTTTGTGAGGACATGGCCGTGCTGTGCGGCGGGTTGCCCGAGTATGCGAGGCCTCGTCGGAAGGGAGGAGGCTCATAAGTCACGCCAAATTCGGGTTGTTGGCAGTATGGACAAGCTGAAGGCTCCGATATGAGCATTTCCGGTGGGTCATCAGGGTTGAGACCTTCGTTGGGATCGCGAGCTTCACCATTGGGGTGATGCTCGGGGAGATGAGGATCGGTGCGCTTGATCTGAACGAAGCATTCGCTGCAGATGGGCTGGTCGCAACATCGGGTATGGTTCAAGTAAGGTGGGTATGTTAGGAAGCAAATGGGACACTCATCAGCGTCCTTGTACAGGAAAACCTCAAGAGGCTGGCCATTGACGAAGGGGTCGTTAGGTAGGGAGATTTCCTTGGGTGTCAGATCGGTCGAAGATGCATTTCGAGAGCCTCCACTGAGAGCAGCTGCCAGAGCCTTGGCTCGAGGCTTGAAGGGTGATTTACTCTGTCCAGTCGTCGATGGGGAAGGAAGGGCTGATCCTGTGTTCGAGCCGCTACGGTCTGATGCGGCAGAAAGAGTCCGAGGTCCCATAGGAACTGTCAGGTTTTGAAGGTTCTGGCTCGAAGAGGACGGGTGCTCTGAGGGAGGAGGAGGTCGAGGAATAAGCTCTGGATCGGGCGGCGCATCGGCGGGGGGGATAGGAAGACCACGGGCTGCAGCAATAAGTTGATGCTCAGCCCAGCTGCCAGACCAGTCATTAAGACCGCGCCAAAAAGGCGCAAGTTTCCTTTCGATCTGTTTTATGTCAGCTTACCAAGACGAACAGTCAAGAGCGGGAGAAAGTACCTGGAGCTGTCTCACGACAGGTTTGCTAAAGTCCTCAGTGCCCGTATAGGTGCCCAATGTTACCAGATAACCTCCATCGACATGCTCCTCGCGCATGCTCCTCTCACGTTCCTTCGCTCGTGCCACGCGTTCTCTCTCCAGTCTCCTCGCCTCGCGCTCTTGTTTGGTTTCGCGACGCTCAAATGGAACATCTTGTTGATCGCGGTTGCGGGAAGAACTCGGGCCCATGCCGAAGATGTTGATCTCGGCTCTGCTCATACGGCGGTTCTGTCTCGAGCTGGCATCTCGTAGATGTTCGCGTACTGACGGATCGCCCGGTGTTGAATAGCGACGTGAGGCATCCCCTTCCGGGCGGGACTCTTTTGTGCTTGAATTACCCATGTTGAGTTGTCAAAAGCGATAGCGGCTGGGTGATGTGGCGCGATCGCGCACTTGGGCCTGGTCTTATCTGGTGTCGATGGCGTAGACCAGGGCGGGCGATATTTGTGTCGTCAACAATAATCGAAGGAGAGGTTTCTCAAAATCTAAGAGCTGGAGCAGAAAAAGGAGACAACAGTGAATCAAGATGGATGACAAGGCTAGCCGGGATAAGCTGAGCTGAGTTGAGCGATATCAACTCGATATGATTATGAACCTAACGGTACCGGATGTCCCGCGATGCGATGGGTGGAAATGGGGGAGGGGCGTCAGACGACGGGGGTCACCACAGAGGGCATCTCGCTTGGGCGGGAACCTATCGTTTATGGAGAAGGTGGTATTGACGCCCTGGGGTATAGGGGACGAGGCCGTTGACAGGTGCCAGCAACGCTGAGTTGATCTAACAAAAGTTGAAAGGACGGGGTTGGAAATGATGGAAGATGTTGATAGTTGATAGTGGAGCGATAACGGATGTTGATGGTTGTTTGATGGTCGGGTTAGAATTGGTTGGCACCGACTGTGAGAGGTTGGGGGAGGCGGGGGCAGGTCGTTAGCTACAGTACAGAAGGTGCTCAACTGTAACAGCAGGGGACCTGTAAGTACTGGTCGAGTCTGGGTCTGGGTCTGGGCTTGGATTAGCTGAGGTGGGATCGGATACTGGAGCCCGTGAGCCAGGCGGGCGGGTAAATGCTGAAAAGGTATCCGATCCGTTAGGTAGGTACGTTAGCAGATAGCAGATAGCGGGGTAGCGCGAAGCTATTCGGTTGTATGACTGCTGAACAGTCGGAGAATATAGGGTGATGCAGAAGAGAAGAATAACCAGGTACACATGCAATTCAGGTTGGGAACAAGAATAGATGACTGAGGAAATCACTCTCACGACTTCTCGCATGGAGTTACGTCAAGGAAGCTTAGCAGCGTTGGAGAATGCTCCCCCTACAGTGCAAGGCGTCGTAAGCTATGGAGTAGTTTAGCCAAGGTAAGCTATCTTTAGTGCTAAACTTTGATGATAATTCATGCTGATCCATTGGGCCTTATCTACCTACGTTATCCAAACCTAGGATCAAATATTCACGTTGACGAGGACAACTTAATTGCTCTTAAGGCTCAACAACTTTTTTGCTGCTTGCCCGTTGCTTTTTAACTGACCCCGTTTCATACGTGTACATCGGTTTTCCATCCGATCTACCAAAGTTACAAGTCACAGACAGATCTGCAACGTCAATCCTGACTCGCATCTATCAACGTCATGAATTGTCACTAAAACAATGTCAACGAACATGGACTCAAACATCCCTGAACCCAGACCGTGGAAAAATCAAGAAAACATGAATTTCTTCCTTATGCTTCACGTCAGTCTCTCAGACTTCCTATCACTGCAATATTCGGTCAGTAGCATTTGAAACAGCACGTGCGTGCGTTGTTGATGGAACATCATGCCATAATCTGACTCCGAAAGATCCGGATGGTATCTCATAGACTCATTATCGATGTGACTTGGCTGTATGTCGCATATTCACCGACAGTGTAGAGCTGTGTCAATTCATAGCATGATCAAGCCATGCATTGTATTGTGCTGCGAAACCTTGCAGTTTGCTCTAGTAGTATATCGTAAGTCCCGTCTATCTCTATGCCCATTCTGCCAACACATACCCCAGGGATATATCATAATCTCATCATCGAAAACCCGTTACATTCTTAAACTATAGCCCAACGCTTTTACCTCGTCGGCGCCCACGCCTGCAGCCAGTCCCTCATCCTCTCCAAACTCCCCTTCTCTGCCTCCGCCGCAGCAATACACCACTCAATCTCCCAAACACCTTCCGCAGTCATCATCTCCGCCAATTTCCGGCTCCTCTGACTTGTCTCATCCGTACAGAAGTACAAAGGTGCATTCATATTCGTGATGTCGGCAAGGAGCGGCTTCACCAAGGGTAGGACCTCGCGAGCGCTTGAAGGCTTGGGTTCAAGACCTGCGTTGGCGCGTCCTGTTTTACACCATATATTCCCGCAGTGAGCTTTTCCACAGCCTGTCATGAGCTGCCCGAGATATCGTCTCTCGATGCGGCGTTTGAGAGCCTTGCCTTCTGGATCGTGCATGCTCACGTACAACGGGCCATAGCAGATGGAGCAAAGACCGACATCGTTTGAAGCTTGTTCGCTGGAAGCTGCTTGGCGGACCTGGCCCCTAGATCCAACGCCAAACATAGTACGTCCGCAGTTGGCGTTGCGACAGATTGGCGGCGTTAGTCGAGACACCTTGTCAAGCTCGTGGTGCTTGAGATGTGTCTCCATGTCTTTCAGTCGGACGATCTTGTCGCAGAGATGGCACTCGGTTGTGCGCGTACCATCAGCCAGTTCATGTGCCGTTAAGCCAGACAGAACTACCTCTGGGCTTGGGTTAAAGGGGTCTCCCTCTTGGGGCACTTCAAGGTGGCAGAAGCGACAAAGGATTAGTTTTCCGGGGCACACGCTTGTTGAATGCCTTGCCAAATCGGCCAGTGAGTTTGTAGAGAATTCGCAATGGAAGCATTGCCGTTCCGTGTGAAATATGTCGTCGTGCTTTATCCTACTCGTCACCGAGTTGCCAAAAGCACTGTCTTTGTCGCAATGCCAATGAGCTTCCCATTCTGGAGACCCTTTCTTGAACACAGACTTGCAGCCAGGGCAAACAATGTTATTCCTCCGACAGAAGTTCTCGTGTAAGACCATTGTTCGCTTGGGAATAAATTGTAAGCAGTTACCGCACTGCTCCTCATCAGAAGAGTGCTCGTGGCCATTCATTCCATTCGTTGCCGCGTTCGATTCGGCCTTGATTGAGTCGGGTAAGTCTACTTTCGCTCGTAATGAGTAACGCAATGTCTTTGCAGACCCTTCTGTAGAATCTGGCTGCTTATAGCCATGCACTGATATCGCGATCTGTTCGGCCCCTTCAAGCTCGACATTGGTGGGGCTTATCACAATCCTCTTCACCCCATTGACCGCTGGTGAAAAGTCGCTAAAGACATGGACAGCCTCTCGCGGTAATGCGCGTTGCCGGGAAGACTTTGGCGTAACGAATAAGTCGAGCGCATCTTCGTCTTCTCCCGTGTGCAGCTCAATAGCAAGAGGTTGGGACTTGTTCCATGACGGGAGCGTGTAATCGACGTATTCACCCTCAAGAACTTGCCCTTCTACAGGCTTCCATATATCAATCTCGCCGCCGGTAGAACTTCCATCCGTAGATCCTCGTTGCGCAGACATGATTCGCCGTAGTGTTTCTCGTGCTTGCTCCTCGTCCAGAGCTTCAATATCGACCTCGAGGTCCGTATCAACAACGCAAATACCATCTCCTTCAGGCGCGACCTTGTCCACGAGCAGCTTAAACTCCTCACCGCGCGCACCCTTCACTGCCAACATCGAACCTTTACTGAGCGTTGTAAAATTCTCTCGCAGTTGTCGTTCGAGAAGAGGCTTCCAGTCATCTGGATTGTAGCCTGCTTCTAGTGGTCTAAGTCGTACGTATGTGCCTTTGGGAAGTTGTCTCGCCTCAACCTTGATATGAATGCCATCAATGTCCATTTTTTCGCTTTCTTGTTGTGCCGGGTCTTGATCCAGATCGAAGGCCTCTTTCGGCGACACAAACTCATCTTCCTGAATTCCCAACGCTTCTGTCAACCAAGGGCTCAATCCCAATGTGCCCTCCAAGGCAGAGAACTCCCTGATGCCTGCGAAGACTGCATTTTTGTTCTTGGGGTTGACTAATCGGAATATGAGGGGATTTGGAAGTTGCTGTGCGCTATCGACGTCGCTGTGGGTGGAGGATGTGTAAGACCATGGGTCTGATCGGCCGGTAGTCGTCGAGGAGGGTCGAGATCGCGCCGCGGCTAAGAGTTGCTCGAGAGCAGATTGGGGAAGAAGAATCTTGTCGCCTCGCAGATTCTTGGCCGCTGTTATAGAGGGATTCACGACTGGTAGCGCGATTGACCAGCGCAAGGGAGCGGGTTCTTCCATACTAGGCTATGTGCAGGCAGTAGATTGCGATGCGATGTGAGGTTTGGTGATGGTTTGGTGGGGTTGATAAGATGTAATCACGTAGTGGGCGAAACGTCAAGGCATGCGATAAATGCGTCCATGTTACGAGTAAACCTTTGGAGAAAAATTGGCATTGCTTTGCTATGGAAGCAGCATATTAGAAACTTAACACAGGCTGAAAGTTATTCTCAAGCGGCAATGCTCAGTCAGCTAATTCGGTGACGTTCTTCCAGCATCGTCCAGAAGCCGCATCAGAATAGAGTTGCCTACAAAATCACATTACATAAGCGTATCCTATTATCTCGGGGTAATAAAAGTCCGAGGTCAAGTCAAGCATGATGCTTGACTCTAGGATAAACTTGAGACAAGAGCTTGCTTATCGAAGTATTTATGGGATACTATTAGGCATACTTATCAGTATCAGCCACGATATCTCGCTACTGGAGGATCTACACGTTTAATTTTAGCATAAAACACTATTCCACGGTTAATATCATGGTTAAAATTATTAAATTAGACTACAAAACATAGCTGAGACACAATGTTACCATCGTGCAAGTTCCCATACAAGCGGCAAGTACTTCCGCTACGCATAGACAGCACCCCAGCAAGGGGATGAGAACTGCCAACAATGCTGTAGCTACCTACGTTGTACGGTGGCTTGGGGCAATAGATACACGTAATTCTCGGTCAGCTTTGATGATACTACACGTGCAACACGGCAGATCCACGAGTCGAAGATCTCTATGATGCTCACGTCGATCGCAACAGAAGGAAACATTGGCAAGTTTCACCGCCATTACAACCTACGAAGCTGTCTCATCCTCCCCAGCATTTCTTGAGTGAAACACACATATCTATTCTGGTTGTGCTGTCAGGGTTGGCCCCCCACAAATGGTTGAATGCAGCGTAACCATCCTGCCATCCATCATGGGTAGATGGGGTCATGATGGATGGACCAGCCCCGGCAGTACATCACCGGGGGAAAACATAGCTGCAGAGGCACACCAGTTCTAGCAAAAAGTGCCAGCTCATTGTATGCCCTTGCAAAAGATATTCATCAGCTATGATGAGGCTTAGGGGCTTTGAGACTTGGCGGACTCGGGCCTCGAGCTTGTTGCAACTGGCCGTGATCTGCGAAGCCATCCTACAATTGAGTCTGATACGTTGATCGAGACACTTTGCAGCCCAGCGCATACATGGCACGGCACATAGAGAGATTTCTGCCACCGGTGTCGTCTTCCACTCATAGGAAGTGCAGGATCAAATCCGGCACGGTTCATTTATCCATGTATTCTGCCGTTGTCCATCTCAAGTGAGTCAAGTCACAATATAGGTTGTTCAGCATCAAAAGGGGGGCTACTAGGGCCCTTCATACTTGGCAGGGTACCCTACTTTAGCTCCCGTGTAATTGAATGGTGCGCCTCAAAGATAAGATCCCTCCCTAAGCTTGGTGATGCCATCCTCCAGTCGGCCAGACTCTTTTCCCTCTCTTACCTGTATTAGTAGGTGCAGTACATAATTATCTCAAACGCATCCAATCCCCACCACATCTCCTCACACGGGCCGATCTTCCCACCCCTTCACGCAAAACAAAGGCTGTTTCTTTGTGTTTCCGGTTCAGCCGGGAGTTTCTGCTTTTTTTGGTGTTGCTACAATTGTTGAGCAGTACAACCCCCACTCTATCTGCCCAGCCCAGCCCATCTGATCTACGCAGTTTAAGGTGGGACTATCATAACTCAAAGTGACCATCAAGCTTCAACTAACAAGCTTGTGTAATGGATGAACTTGACTTGACTCACTCGCTGCCGTAAATCAATGCCAACACTCCCCCCCCTTGAGGATAATGATACGCTAGGTTCAGAGCTGCAACTTGGCTTTTGATCTAACCTCGCCAATCCAATCTCATCTCAGCCCATCTTGTCCCCTTGCCCATCCCACCCAACGGCCATCTCCATCTTCCTCCAGACCCAAACATGGGAGCTCGTTCCAGTAAACCATTGCCGCTTTGGCCGCTGGCATGACCACAACCATGACATGGGGGCTTGAAGTCTGTCATGCCTTGTCTCGAGCTATACCTAGCTGTAGCTGTATATAGATATATCCTGATGCCAGCCTCCATTCTCGTCTTTCCATCTTCATTTCATACTTAATTCCCAATTAGCCCTCTCAGCTGGGCTGTACATCGAATCCTATTAGCCATCGTTGTGAAATTCCTCATGCCAGCCTGACATGAGCCAAGTTATCGTCCACCACCACACGCGCGCAGAGATCACCCAGATCGAACCAAAGGGCTTGACTCTTTTTGACACTCTATACAATTCTCTCATCCTACGACACACTCTTCCTTACCTCCCCGTCTCTGGTCTGTTGAACCTCGCCGCAACCTGTCGCGATATACGCTACCTTCTCCACGAGACCCCCGGTGTCTTTCGTCACCTCGACCTCACACGGGTCAAGACAGCGCACTGCGAAGAGGCCCAAAAAGAGTCGGAGCGCAACCTTGCAGTCTGGCACAATGTCCAACTTTCTGACTACCTGACTGAGGATGAGTGAGTCGATACCCACAGGGCACCCTGGTCCAGCCTGCGACCACTTTAGCCGGCCGTTTTAGCTCACAGCTTTGATCCATAGCTTCTATGCCGGGCCCTTGAGGGGCATTTTCTCTACTCTTCGACAACGCGATATCCTTCGCCATGTCCAATCCTTGATCCTCGATGGCCTCTCGGTCACAGCCGAGCTGTGCCACGATATCATCAACGACCCGAACTACAGCGTGCGCATGCTCTCGATCCGCGGCGCCAAGAATCTCAATCATGGAAAGCTGCGCGCCGCACTAGCATATGCCTGTCGCAGCTCGCGCCCAGAGAACACCCCACGACTACAAGCTCTATACGTCTTTGGCCCTATGCCTCTCGATTCTTGCCATGAAAATGCGCAAGAATTGACCACATCGACACAAGATGAGGCTGATGCATGGTGGTCTAGAAAGGGTCGCATGCTCAACTCTTACGACGACATGGATGAATGGGCGCAGTGTCTACTTGCATGCCAGGGCATCATCTCCTTTGATGCAGTCCTGTGCCAAGGCCCACGACACGCCAATTCACCAGCGTTTGGCAAAACCCCCATGCGATCGCCTTGCAGCCCTGCCGTGGCCACATTCGCCGTCGGCGGTTGCGCATCCTGTGGCAAGGCGCCTGAAGGTATCATGACAGCCGAGACCCACTGCTCGTCACTACCATTGCTCGCTCCTCCACCGATCCTATCATCATCTGTAAAGGCGGCCACGTCGCCCCGACCTGGTCATGAGGATTTTGTACCTCGCTGTGCGGATTGTCTCAGAGATAGGTTTTGTGTGACTTGTAACAAGTGGTGGTGCGATACGTGTTATCAACCTTTTGGCCATAGCACGATACCACATGAGCCCGACGCTGTGCTTGGCTGGATGCAGGATGGTGCAGCGATGGAAAAAGCCAAGGTAGGAAAAACAAGACACAGGTGGCTCGATAGCGAGTGTTTGTTTAACTTTGCATGTGCTGACGAGCTCGACAGCGACACGTCTCTCGAAGCTGTTGGGAATGTGGCATGAACGTACGTTGCATCCGATTCGCACAAGACTTTTTATTTTATTATTTTATTTTAGCTAACATCCACAGTGTAACGACTGTATTGAGCGCACGCAAAAGTATTGTAAAAAGTGCTGTGGCGGATACTGCCTCATTCACAATGAGGGTTCTTCACCAGCTTTCGTACGTTTGTCCTGCCCATTATGCTAAGGAGTATTTACTAACACCTTTTAACAGTGCGATTGTATGTGTCACGAATTTGGGTTCTTCAATTCACTTGCGCATTTACTGACTTGACTTATAGGGTGCTTCTCTCGAGGTCGTGGTCTGAGAAAGCTGTCTTAAAAGACGATGGAGGAAACATATGTGCATCTAGCCCATCGTATGCACAACTGATCATGATGCATGGTGAACTGGCCTCGGCAGATGGTCCCTGAAATATGGGGTATTTCACGTGTCTTTTGGTAGAGATGAGATGTTGATGCATCGAATTTTGCGAGGCGCAACAATCTCTCGGATGGGATGGAGAAGTGTATCCAGCTTGCTGGGATTTCCACTCTTGATGGGGTTTCTTATACTTGTTTTTGGAGCAAGGGGCGTTAAGGGTGAAACTCGACTCTTCAGATACACATCAGTTTTCAACTCCAACAATTGGTCAGACTGGGACTGGATCCCTTGGCTGAAATATCATACCACCTCCTTGTTGAATGTGCTCGACTGTAAGAAGTGAACAAGTCGACATCATATCGTCTGAGATATGGGGTGATGCCATCTCGGACCCTGGCGCAGTGTGAGAGAGGGCCCTGGCAGCTTGAGCCGAATCTCTATCACGGAGGAATAGAAAATCCGATGACATGGACGGCAACAGCACGGATATAGAATACCGGTAAAGCTCGATGTTTGGGGGCATGTCAATTGGGGGCAGCTCAGGAATAAACAAACTCGCGTTATAATTCCGCGGCCGACGGTATCTACCTTACTTCAGCTTATCCCAACTTTCTTCTCACACTCATTTTCCACCCTCATCACACATCGTGCAACGTGCATCACTGACAGGTCAACACAGCACACGGCACAGCCACAGCCACAGAGCACACAACGCCAAATGGCGCAAGCGAATGCTTAAATTATGCACTCGGCCTAATCTTGCTCATTCAGGTTTGGCCCGTGTCCTTGTCGGACCCCGTCGGGAGAAAGAAAAAAACCCTCTCCATCATGATTCATCACAATGCTACAGACAATAGCCCGCGATCGCGCTTAGTGGCGATAGATCGCTCGATTAAGGGCGAGGGCGACCCTTGACATCACTAACAGATACAGGGACCCTTGTTTATTTTTTATAATTTTCTCACTTGTCATGATAGATAAGATATTGCCACGACGAGTAGAACTATTTTACTTGTGACTTTTTTGTCCTTGGTTTGGATCTTTTGTCTCTTTGAGATTCCGTTATCGCCGTCTTGAACCGAGCCCCTCCATTGCATCCTGCATCCCCCACTACCCGAAAGTGAAAGAGCGCCGCACCTAAAAAATTAACGGACCCTGACGATCTCGAGAGGTCCAGAGTCCAGACTAAAAGTCGAGATCCTCTCGATCCAGTCCCAACTTTCCTCACTCGTTCACTCACCCACTCACGATATCCTCTTAATCACTCAGACCTTGCAATGTCCGCCGTGCGAAAACCTCTCTCCGAGGTCCTCCCTCCTCTGATCCTCGGAACAGCAACCTTCAACCACCAGTACCATCCAGACCCGGCTCGCATGCCATACACCGACATCGTTGGCCGTGCCCTCGCCCATAATATCCTCGGTTTCGATACCTCGCCCTACTATGGCCCCTCCGAGATTCTGCTCGGTGATGCGCTGCGCAAGTTGACTCCTCCGCCTCCTCGAGAGGGTTACTTTCTCATTACAAAGGCTGGTCGTGTCGCAGGAGACGAGTTTGACTACTCGCCTGCTTGGATCCGATATAGCGTGTGTCGCAGTCTTGAACGCCTCGGTACTTCTTACCTCGATCTTGTCTACACGCACGACGTCGAGTTTGTATCCCCCGAGGAGGTTCTCGCTGCTGTCATGGAGCTCCGACGATTGAGAGACCAGGGACTTATTCGCTACGTAGGCATCAGCGGATATCCTGTTGAGACGCTCGCCTCGCTGGCCGAGATGATCTTGCGCGAGACAGGAGAGCCGCTGGATGCCGTCATGTCGTACAGCAACTTCTGCGTACAGAACGGACAGTTGGGCGCAAAGACATTACTGGATCGGTTCAAGGCTGCAGGTGTTGACTGTGTGCCGAACGCCAGCATGCTGGGAATGGGACTTTTGACGACCCGTGGTATCGACAACAGTCCCATGCGTGCATGGCATCCCGCACCCGAGGAGCTCCGAGATCTATGCATCAAGCTCTCCGATATCGCGCAAGAAGAAGGCGAGCATCTCGAGGAGGTGGCTATCCGCTGGGCCCTCGAGAACTGGGCGCGCGTTGGCTCCGAATTCGGCACAAAGCTGAACCCCAGCGACACAGGCCGTCTCGGCGTCAGCGTCATGGGCGTGTCAAGCGTCGACGAGCTGGAGGAGACGTGGGCTCTGTGGACGAGCGTGGTAGGTCTTGTGGGTGACGAGGAGGCGACGCAGCGCAAGGCCAAGATCGAGAGGATCGTGCGGGAGCGTATGTGGCCTACACTAGGAAGCTGGAAGGACTATGCGTGGGAGAGCGGTGGTCCCGGATTCGTTAATACACGGAGGGTGGAAGATATGGGGGTTGTGCCGAGGGATGAGACGGCGCTGAAGTGGCGGTTGATACCCGGTGTGCTAGATACACCCAAGATTTGATGGATTTATGAATAAAGATTGTTTGACGCTGTACTTTAATTGTCTTTGTTGAACATGTGATTATGAGTGTGTGGTGTCAACCTCAAGGCCAAGAGAATATTATGGATCTTCATACTGCATCTCGCATTCGATCTTGCCTTAGTGCGGCGCGATCTTGTAAGTGCCATGCAGATCATCCAGATCTTCAGGCCATGGTCTCAATTGAGAATGACGACAGATTTAGAGGCACTTTTTGTATTTCGGGTTATTTGAAAGGCAATGTGGCCTAAAATGTTTAAATAACATTATTCTTTTTCGCGTTCGATAGTGAAAAATCTACTGTTTGATGGAAGGATGTGAGCTTGAGAATGTTGGCGTGCTACACCTGAAACCATAAATTATCGTCCTTTTAGAGGCGAAGATCACTGATGGGCGTGAGCGTTTTCTACGTATGCTCTGCCGTCAGTTGAGGACAACGGCTGGCTTCAATGCGTCGCAATGGTCTAGACATCTGCGAGTGCTTCCAAGCCAGATTCGTAAGGACAATGTTACAGGGTAAGTCTGTTGTGAAGGAGGTACGACATTTGTGGCCAGGCTTTGGCTCAGAAGCGGGACAGACTGTCCAGTACGTATGGTTGAAAAAGACGAATTGCCTGCGAGGGATCTCTCAAGGCTGGGCTCATCTTGGTAGTAAGCTGTTGGGTGAAGTGTTGATGTATATCCGTGAACTTGGAAGTATTGGTGGATTTAAGATACCATTTTCGGGTTTGAGTATTCAACCTCCAGTCTTGTCGAAGTATGCCTGCGACAATAAACCGATATCTATCTCATACGAAAATCCAATGCCTAGAGGGTGAGGAAACCTCAATCATGGTTGCCAAGACAGGACACAAGCCCATCATGAATAGAAATCATGATGGCTTACGTAACTGCACTCCCCACATGAAATCGCGTTTGACCAAACTCCAAGAAAACCATCACCACCAATCTACCACCTTTCCGACCCGACAATCGCCATGGCCGGAGGACGCAAAGCCAAACCGGCGGCCCCAAAGGGCCCATCGACCACCCTCGTCCTCGACAACGGCGCTGCGACCATCAAAGCCGGCCTCGTGCGCGATGGAAAAATCGACGAACCTCGCATCATCCCCAACGTCATCGCCCGCGACCGCGCGCGCAAAGTCTACGTCGCTTCCGAGCTTGAAAAGTGTCGCGATTTCGGGGAGATCCAGTTTCGGCGACCTGTGGAGAAGGGCTTTATTGTCAATTGGGAGGCGCAGAAGGAGATTTGGGATCGCGAGCTTTTTGAGAATAAGGCGTGCAAGTTTGACCCGGCGGAGACTAGATTGATACTTGCTGAGCCGCCGAATGGGTTGCCTATTCTTCAGACGAATTGCGACCAGATCGTTTTTGAGGAATATGGGTTTACGAGTTATTATCGTGGTATAGGTAGGTTGACTGATCATTCACATACTTCGTTGCTAACCAGACACAGGGCCGTCATTTAATGCCTACCACGACATCCAGAACGTCTTCCGAACGCCCCAAGAGAACCCTACCGCTGCGAATATACCTACCGAAGCCCTCATGGTTATCGATTCCGGTTACTCGCATACAACTATCACACCCCTTCTCCGCGGCCAACCTTTGCACTCTGCCATCAAACGACTCGATGTTGGCGGCAAGGTCCTCACCAACTACCTGACGCGATTGATCTCTCTCCGCCACTTTGATATGCGTAACGACACATACATCGTCAACGAGATGAAGGAACTTTCTTGCTACGTCGCAGCCGACTTCAAAGCGGACATAGAAAAGTCATGGAAGGGAACCAGGGGAGAACGAAGACCGGATTATCTATCTGGAGGCGGCATTGCCAAGGACTATATCTTGCCCGACTTTCACACCCGATCCAGCGGTACTCTGACCGATTACGAACCCTCACGACATTCGAAAGCCAGAAAACTGGCCAACCAATCCGAAGAGGATGCCTTAACGCTACGTAACGAGAGATTCGCCGTCCCTGAACTCTTATTCAGTCCTTCAGATGCTGGTATCAGGCAACCCGGTCTGGCTGATCTAGTTCAGGAGTCTCTCAATGAGCTTCCCATTGGCCTTTGGCCCAGTATGCTGGCCAACATCATTGTCGTGGGCGGTAACACACACTTTGACGGATTTATTCAGCGACTGCAGAAGGAGGTTGTGCAGCGTGTTCCTGATGATTGTATAGTGAGGATTGCGAGACCCGCAGATCCTGTCACTCAAACCTGGTACGGTGGTGCGAATCTGGCGAATCATCCGAATATCGAGAGATTAGTTGTGACGAAAAAGGAGTATGAGGAACACGGCTCTTCATGGGTTGCTCGTAAATTTGCGGCTGGCTTGGGGACGTGAGAAACGAGTGAGACTCGAACATCTCTTCTTCGGACGGACTTGGTCTGTCCATGCTCAACCGTCCAGGCTTCGTTCCACAGCGAGACCGCTGTTTACCTTGTGCAGCACTCTTACGAATGATATCCGACATTGCCATTTTCATGGGATTCAGTCTCCAGGGATATAGCTGTCGCTTGTGGTTCCGACAAAAGGAATGGACAAGCCATGCATCAAATAGATTGGGTTGCGCAAGATTAGAGTGTAGGCGCATACGCCATCTCTGCGCCCGCTGTCGGATACAAATTCAGCTCGGCATTCATGATATAGAGTCGGACACACCGCTCGTGCCCCTCATGCCTCAGGGCCTTATCCAAGGCTTGTTATACATGGTGTTTACGCCTCAATGCCACAATGGCAGATAAGAAACGAGGCTTGAGAATTACACTACGCTTCACGTCACAATGGCGAGTTGTCGGGACAGACTTGAACAATAGTCTAACTATAACAATATATTTATCTATAGTATCATAACTCTGCGTCAATGCGTGCTCATTCATCTCTAGAATCACAATATGGTATCTCATCGCTGTGCAAACCCCTACTCCTCAACCCGAACAATAATCTTGCCTCCACTAGACCCCTTCTTCAAATGCTCAAATGCCTTGTCTGCCTCCTGGAACGAATATGTCGCGGCCACGATAGTCTTCACCTTGCCCTCCACCATCCAATCCCTCAGCTGGTCCAGATCCTTTTGCTTGTTCGCTGTAGCATACGTAACAAACTTGCTCTTGACACCGCCCAGGAACGAAGGGCGCACCAGGTTGGTCGACAGACTCAGAACGCTCTTGGCTGAGACGTGGCCGCCGACGAAGACGAAGTGACTGCCGGGGAGGAGAAAGTCGTTTGATGATGCGTACAAGTTCGGAGGCGCATTGCCGACGTTGTCGACGCAGAGGCTGAATACTTGGCCTCGCTTCTGAAGCTCGGTGAGGACGTCGCTTGTCTTGTAGTCAATCACACTGTCGGCGCCCAGACTCTTGCACAGATCCGCCTTGCCTGTCGAGCAAGACACTGTGACCTGGCATCCAAGAGCCTTAGCAATCTGGATGCCCCAAAGCCCAACACCTCCCGAACCACCGTTGATGAAAACCTGGTCGCCAGCCTTGACATACGGCGCAATGGTCTGATACGCCGTCAATCCCGCTGTCCCAACACCAGCTGCCTGGTCCAGATCAAGCTCCTTGGGAATAACACTGTAACCCTCGCGCTCACACACAGTGAACTGCGCCAGAGATCCAAACGCCTTCATTGGCGTGGCTCTGGCGAGGATAAGATCACCTTCTTTGGCATCTGTCACGTCATCTGCGACTGCGACAACGCGGCCGCTGAGATCCATGCCTGGGGTCTTGGGGAACGAGGTAATGAGACGGGCGGCCATGCCTAGCTCGACGATCTTGTAGTCGGCTGGGTTGATCGCGGCGCGGGAGACTTGAACGAGGATTTGGCCTGACTTAAGGCTTTGCTGCGTGGGTTTGGGGACGGTGTCGCTGAGTTTGAAGACGCTCTCAAATGAGCCTGGGTGGGCGACTTGCCATGCTTGCATTTGTTGCGCCATTGCGTATAATGATGTGATACGTTGATAAAGTGTTGTTTCTTCGTTATCCTTGAATTATTATGTATAGTGGTCGACAATAGGTGTAAGATCTAACAAACTGAGGTGAAGTAAGGTATGAAGCAGCAAAGATTCATCTATGATGATGTTTCAACAAAGTAATTGACATCACATGAAAACAGGGTCAGAAATAATATGAGGTTACATCTGAAGCATTATCTATTGAGTTCTCAATGACGTGCTGCAAAAACCGAGAGGCAAAAAAATGAAAATTGTTAGTGAGTGGAGATGCCGAGGCCTACTTTAGTTGGACGAGTCCACAAAGTTCTCGAAGCCGTCTATTTTATGGAGATGTTTCTGTATAAATAAATCGATGGTATTATTATCAATTTGTTACTGGGATATATTATTCATCTTGTTCCATCCTGATGAAACCCTGCTGAACATAAATGATGATGTTGTGATTAAGTCTTGGGCATGCTTGTGACAACCCAGCCCGTTCCTCTTTCGGTGTACACTCTTGGAGCTTCATGGAGTACTTCACTCAAATATTTGTGACCAACCTTAACGAACACTTCGACTCCGAATTGTTGAGCTCCAAGGACATGGACAGATCATACAAACCAGGGCGCTCGGGGGTCTTTGACGCCACAACTTCAATATGTACAAACTCCAATCAACGCGCAAGAGATTATCTCGCAGAATCATGCGGGCATCACCGTGATCAATAGACCTTGGCACCTGCCAGCAAACGCCATTGAAGTGATCGTAGCCCGCGGCTCAGCCCAAAGTCTGCTGTCCATGCACACACCCCTTTGGGAGAGCCTCAACATGGCTTTCAGTGACTTGGAGAACTGGTATTAGCTTGTGTATCATCGAGATGCGCTGGATGGGGAGTTTGGGGAAGAGCCATCGCGAAATGCTAGAGAAAGGTCGGTTGTTCAGATCGCAGGTATAAGCTGGCGGGTAAAAAAAGCGCATGGAATTTACTATCGGTCTGGATTGCTGCAAAACTGCAAATTAGCTGTCCATTGTAATTTCATTTTGAGCTTTGCTCTGAAGCCTTGGTTCGCTCGAGTCATATTCTAAGGAACTGATTGATGATGCTTACTCGAGAGGGACCACTAAAAATCAGATCCCCGCGAAAATCAACATGGCGATCTAGGGTAGCACCATCGCAACGAATTGATCACTTCGCCTCATGAGCAATCGCAATACAATCGCATCGCCAAGGGGGATCGCGAGGATTGTCTTGTCCGTCAAAAGAGTACATTGGCCCATGGGGATCCTGTAGTCGTGGGTCGATCCATTTGTATGTATGATCATGCCACCGGTCAATGCGATCGAAGTTGATGATATGATGAATATTCGTGCGCATCGTCCATCATAATAGCATCAGTTGGACCGAATATCGGACGTCCAAAACGCCACAAGAGGAAAATATGCGATACTTCAACGTTTTAGAGGATCGCCACTGCACATTATCATTTTCACCAGGCCGAAACAAGGGCAAAGTTAATCATCACGAGACCAGAATTTGTTATTTTGAAGAGGAAATAGATATTCACTGCAGCTAAAGCTGAAAGTAGTTGACGATCTTGGCGCCTTGGCAAAGTCTCTCTCTTTACAAGTCGAAGTCAATTATGGTCTCGAATGATGTTAGGGTACCAGAAAACTTTGTCGCTTTAGCTCAGGAGACAGAAATATGTAGGCATTTTACTCTGAATCCTACATATACTTTACCTAGTTTATTTCTTCACTCTTAGTCAGATGCTTGAATCCTTCGGTACCCCCTTAGATGGAACCTTGAAAGCATACATCTACGGACCTTCTATCTTACTGCAGGCATTGTAAAGTCACACTGAGAGGCTGGAATCCCTTGACC
This sequence comes from Fusarium torulosum, assembly GCA_900312805.1. NCBI lineage: Eukaryota > Fungi > Ascomycota > Sordariomycetes > Hypocreales > Nectriaceae > Fusarium > Fusarium torulosum. The sequence goes on from ONZP01000155.1 coordinate 98,634, forward strand.
GTCAACCGTCGGATTCAACGTTGCTGTTGACTCAGAATGGACGTATCATATTGCAAATGGCAAAATGGATTGTTGCGGGGAAAGTTGATGGGATGTGGGATGGCAGTGTCGATCAGCAAAGCAAGCGAGCGAGCCAAACGAAAGCTTGAGCTTGAGCTTGGGCTCTCTCTGAGTCTGAGACAAATGGAGGGTTGTCCTGGGTACTGGAGATTTTGAAGACGATCTAGTACACGAAGATGACGGCGAGCGGCGAACATAGTGACGGTGAGATAGAACAGGAGAAATACTCGTCAGAGGCTTCATAAACTGAGATTCACTAACGTTAGCCTGCCTGATGACATGCTGGAATGGGAGGCTCACAACGCCACCCGTTCATCATCAAATTTGACCACTCTTTGACTCAAACCACTGAACTGATTCAACAGCTCAGGAACGGGTCAAGACTGCATTTGGAATCCTCATCCGTTTCAGCACGCGTATTTTCGGAACACGGCTATTGCGGTTTGTCATCGATCGTTGGGTCTCACGGGATCTCGGCCGACTCCAAACGAGAATTATCGTGGTGTAAGAATTTTTCTTGTAAAAAAGGCCTTGTGTAGTCACGAGGCCCGGCTTAGGCGTACCGTAATGAGAGCTGGGGAATCTGACACGATGGCTTCAGAGTGAGTCCGGCCGAGGGCTCCACATTGGAATCTTTGGGAACACTGGGACCCAAAAGCGGTCCTCTCTCTCCAGGTTCCAGAGGTTCGCGTGGCCAATGATGTGAGCGTTTGGCAGGGTAAGGTAAGGGGAACTGGGGACTGGGGGAGAGTCTAGGGAGAGCTGGGG